>PVJH01047453.1:0-11310 GCA_004026705.1 Nesogale talazaci
TGTCCCTGCTGTTCCACTTATAGGTGCACTCCTAATCCAGGGAAAAGCAGGGAAGGAAACGGGAGAATATGAGATCATGGGACTCTTTTTCCTCATAACTGGTCATGTTGTTCAGTGCCCACCTTGTGACATGTCCAAATCTTTATGGGGTAGCCTTCCCCCTGTGTAAATTCCCAGTGTGGGTAAGCCATGGCAATTGACCTTTCCCAACTACACTTTAGGGCCCGTCTTTGGGTGGGGGAGGGGGGAGGGAACCTTAAAAGCTTTTGCTTCTAGAATGCCTATATCCTGGGGATCGTGCCATTGAAGAAAATACTGGCAAAGTGACTCAAACCTTACTGATTTATTCAATAATCTTATTGACATGCCCTAGGGTTTAAGGCAATAAGAGAGGAAAGAGAATTAGAATGAGATGACGATGATCAGGAAAAGGTCAAAACCCCTCACTGTCACCTATTGAGGTGGTAGACATGCATGTCTCATATGGGTTAAGGGACATATGTAAGGCCATCTTGTAGGAACCCATTTCAGTATATACCAAGAGCTTGTGCCTATGGAGTCTGCAGGTGGTTTTGGAAAAGACCAAACCATGTTATATCAGAGACCTGGGGGTGCTTTCTGCATAGATGTCTGAAACTGCATTCTCCAGACAGCATTTCGAAACTTAGTAAACAGAGGTCACAAATAACAAGCAAAGGCTACAAGAAGATCAAATTTTGTAAAACATTATTTCACTCCTTTTCTTCTGTTTTCATGTCCTATGAACTAGAAGCAGAAAAGGAAGGTGAAATGAGGAATGAAAGAGTAGATATGTCCTTCCTTAACACAAGCCTTTCAAGCATAGTCCAGTCTAGCCCTTTGAACAAGGAGAACAGGAGCCCTCATAGTATAGTCCTTGATGTTTTAACCTAGAGTAGACCAAAATGAAATGTGTAAGACTCAAAATGATTGGATAGCCAAAAGATCTGTCAGAGATATGATTTAGGAGTTAAAAGGGAAGATTTGCTAAAACACAATCAGAGGTAGTGAATAGAGAAAAATATTTATATCATTCTAACAGATTCAATATAATCCAAAAGTGGGAAGAGGAGACACAGAAATCATGCATTTCTAATAAATTGTCATTAAACACTATCAGGTGCCTATTCAATGTAATTCTGGAATGAATCAAGTTGAAAACCGACTGAGTTTCACACCAACTTGCTTAGCCCATTAATTAGATACATTAATTGCGAGAAATCAATGCCCATTGCGCCTCATTTAGAGTTTAACAGTTGGGACGTGCACTTTGTTTGGTGACTTCTGCCTCTAATCCAAAGAGACAAGAGTGCAAAACATTTTTGTCTGCTTCTTCTCATTAAAAGACTTCAACTAATCACTGGAAAGACCACAGGGCATCATCAACACATCTTTCTCCCAACTTGGTCATAATGACGAAGGTTTCTCACATCCAGTCACTGGGGAGATGACTGGGTTAGTGGACCATTATTTCAAAATAATGTCTTTGAGGAGTTTATAACCCATAAACAGAAAGTTTTCAGAGACTCAAACCTAAGCTGATGTAAGATTAACCAAAAGTTTGCCTCCAAATCATAACCCTGGTGGTTAGGGTCACAAAACTCCGAGAAGTAATAATTTCTGTTTAATTGAATGCCAATGCTTTTCTCTAATGTCAACCAATCAACTTAAAGTGATCTTAGGGTAACATTTAGAGAGCTGTAGATCTGTAAGAATTTGGAAGGCCTTTAAGAGAGCCTCCACTGACATCCAGATGGAGGGCCGGGCTAATGGGTCTTTATTGACTAATCACAAACGTGAAAAATAAGAGTCCCCAGACTTATCTACAATGTTTGCATACTGTAGTTTATTTTTATTTTGTTGTTAAAGTTTAATAATACAGCACAAACTGTTCCTTTCTTTTAATAGAAGAAATTTTTCTTTTCATATGGTTTGTCTTTTGGACATTTTCTTTCACTGGATTATAAAAGTAGATTAATAATCCTCTGGTATTTTTATTTAATTAAATAGAAATTAAATAATTAAGTATTTTATTTAAATAGGAATTCCCTATTTCTATTATTAGCTCTGAATCAGAGGTGATCGCTTATTTGTACTGAAATACATGACGACGCTTACGAGGTGAAATTGCGGGGAGAACTTCCTACCATAAAGCCAATTTCAGACTCATCACAACCATGTGAGGCAGAGAGTAAATGGTCCCAAAAAAATCTTTATGGGAGGAGAAACCCTCCACTTTCTTCTGCACAGCGGCTAGTGGATTTAAACTACTGACCTTGTAGTAAGTAACCCAACATACATAATCCACTATCCTACCTATGCTCTAAAAATACTACCTTTGCTATTAAAAATATGAATTGACTATGAGAGTGGACATAATTTCCTAAGAGAAAAGGTTGTTTTAATATCAAAAGCGTGGAAAAGACCTAAATCTCAGAATGTAAGACAATCCTTTGAGTTGAGGCAACTGTGCCTTATGAAGAGTCTGTTCCATTGTGCCATCTTCTCATTTTCCCTCTCCCAGTGAAAAGTCTGCGGCAGACCAATTCCAACTGCCAGAGTGACATGTGGGAATATCTGGGTTAAAACAGCAAATGAAAGTCATAGATGTTTAGAAATCACACTAGAATCACATCTCCTCTCTGCGGACTCCTTGTGCCTCCTTGAACCAGCAAGCAGAGAGTGAAGGGGCTGCTCAACCTCGTTGTTCCTCCTTACTGCCCCACAATATTCTCCCTCTTTCTCTTCTCCATAAAGAGCCAAACTTCAGCTAACATATTGTACCATCCCCTGGCCCTCTTCAACTGGGTCTTTTGCTTGCCCAAAATTCCTTCTGTCTTTTTCTTCATTCAGTTTTAAGTCCTGACATCCAGTTATTCTTTCCAGGACTACTCTCGATATAAACATTGTTTTTAAAAAGACACTTGCTATGAGATGGGCAGTATGTTACACATTTTATAAATAATACATCTTGTGTTGCACAAAAGGAGATAAGGGTAACTCTCCTCTTGATAAGGATTCAAGAGACACTTGGGTCTCACAGCATAGGCCTGGTTAAGGCATTGCCCCTACTCTGTGCCACCTAGCTAAAGGTTTTTATATTACTTGCAAGTAATATAAAATATCATCTAAATAAAATGTCTTCTTTATGAAATGAAAAGGTTAACATCACTCCAAATCAAACATAAAAAAATAAGAGGGAAGGAAAACTGCTCTTTATTCTAGCATCTGGTGTCTCTAGGCATTCATCGACTTCCGACAGCAAAACTACAAATCTCTAGCTTCCTCTCCACAAAGCCGACTTCTCTGTGTCTCTCTGTTTCTCTCATAAGGACACTTGCCATTGAATTTAAGACCTACCCAAGTAGTCTAATTCTTTACATCAATTATCTCAGGATTCTGATGTTAATTATACTTGAAAGGGCCTCTATTTCAAATAAGTTTACATGTATAGAATTTGTCTAATCCTGTAAAGAGTTAGAGTCTCAGAAACCCACAGGGGAAGTTCTGTCCTCAGTCAGGAGGAGTTGGCACTGAGCAGAGGGCAGTAAGTTTGGTTGGAGTTCTGAAGGTTAGCTTATTTGGGTAGATTTGAATCTCTGAAATTTCCATTAACAGCCAATCACATTCATCATTTGTATAAAGTGACCAGATTTTAAGTGGGACACGAGGGGTGGGGGTGAGGGGGTTGATTAAAATTTTGGTCTCTGTGGAGCAACAAAAATTTTTATAGAATACCAAAATAGTATTGTAATATATTTATTTTAACTTTAAAATGCCTCAGGACATTGTTAAATTGTTAAAAAGCAGAACGTCTGGTCACTTTACAACCACCTAGGAACTCCACAGCCCTTAGATCAGAAAAAAAGTTAGAAAACTAAAGGGCAATACTATTAACTTTAATATAAACTAATATGAAGGACTTAGGAATAAATCTAATAAAATATGACCAACACTTCTATGGATAATAAATTGTAGCCAACTGATAGAAGAGAAGACCAAAATAAATGTAGTAATCTAGAGCTATAAAAGATTGTGGACTTGAAAGACCAATTATTATAAAAATTATAATTCTTCCCAAATTACCTCATATATTTAAAGCAATCCTGGTCAAGGTTCTAATAATACTGTCCCTTGTAGCATGATCAGATAAGACTAGTAGTTTTAATAATATGCTCTTTAGATAGGCATCATGGGTAAAATCAAAAGGATGGGGAAAAGATTTATTTACCATAACCACAAACACAGTACTGAAGAGAAAATTTGAATGATTGTATTAATATCAGATAAAATAGAGTTTAACATGAATAACGTGACCAGTAAATAGACTAGTATTACATAGTAAAGTGGTAACATGTTCAAGAAGGCATCCCCATCCTTGGTGTGCCTGTACCTCATGTGAGAAATGTGAGTAATTCACAGAGAAAAACTCTCACTGCCATTGAGTCCATTCCTACAGGGCAGGATCGAATTGCCTCTGTGGGTTTCTAAGACTGTAAATCTATGAGAGCACAAAGTCTCTTTTGTTCTCTCTTGGAGGACCTGTTGATTTCAGACTGCTGAACTTGCAACTAGCCGCCGGATGTGTAATCTATCACACCACCAGGGCTCCTATTCAAAGTAGACAAATCTATAACTGTACTTCGAGCTTTCAATTTTCCTGTCTGTGACTAGTAGGGCAGAAACAAAGAATGCAGGAATGATAAAGGAGAATTTAACATTACTAGGCAACCTGACTTAATTGACACCATGTAGTGCTTTATGAGGTATGTATAGGAGAATTCTTCCCTTCCCTGTAAGAGATCAGGGTTCCATTCTTGGCCAGTAGTAGACCTCATGCACAGCCTCTGGTGGCTTGCATGATATTATAGTGTTTGTTATACTTCCCAGAAATACAGGTGGCAAATCTTAGGCCACGTTTTGTTTTGCCTCATAGTCCTACAATGCTACTCCTCTGTTCTGCCTCATGGTTTCCTTGACACAGCCTGTGATCTCTGCCTGGTGTCTTTGCTCAGTCCAACAGTCTATGTACCATAGTATCTGGTATTTGCAGTCATGGCCTCACACATCTCAAATGTCCTCTTCTTCTAATAACCCTGGGATTTCTCTCTCTGCTGTTTCTTCAAAGACGTTTCATCTTTCTAGATAGGGTGAGGGAGTGATGGTGGTAGTAACTAAAACTCATAAATCTCTATTAGTGTCGCACCTGCCCTATTTGCCTGGCCCCACTCAATCATATAGTGGGAGTGACAGAGACATAGATAAACCAGGTGTGTTCAAGAGATTTCACTCTACCCCACAAACAAAGTGTGACACCCCTGACACATACCTTTTAAGCCACACAATGTATCTTTCTTCTGTTCAAGCAACTGCTTCTTGATCCTTTTGTAGGGGTTCCACATGTGCACAATGAAGTATTCTGGCATTACCCTTCTTCTCAATGTTATCCAGAATTTGTTGTGATCCACACAAGTAAACGTGTTTCTGATAGCCTCTGTTTTCAGCCGTCTGGGTTAAGCTCTGATATTTTTTCTTCCCCCTCTTCTTCTGAATCTGTCAGTTTTGGAGCAAGATAGAGCTGCAATTGTTGTTCAAGGATTCTCAGCAAAATTCTATTAACATTTGGTATCACTGATATTGTTTCATCATTTTCTCATTCTCTTGGGTCACCTTCCACTGGATTGGGTACAAATAAGGATTTCTTGCAGTCAATTGGCTAGTTAGGTATCTCCAAACTTCTTGACTTAGGTGAATGAGTACTTCCAGTGCGTCATTGGCTTGCTGGATTATTTCAGTTACTACTTCATAAATTTCTGGAGCCTTTCAAATTTCAGTGAAGCTCAAACTTCTTCCTTTGGTATCATTGATTCTTAATCACACACAACCTCTTGAAATGGTTGAATATTAATTTGTTATTTTTGGTAAAGTAATGATGTATTATTTCCATCTTCTTTTGATGCTTTTTTGTTTTCTCTTTTTAAATTTTTTATTTTTATGCTTTTTTTAATCTCTCAATATTTTCTTGTAAAATCCATCAATATTGTAACTCAAGGTTTGATTTTTTTGTGTGTGCTCCTTCAGCTTAATATACGGTGAGAATGTTTTCATTTTTGCTTTTTTAACTCCAGGTCTTGGTAAATTTCATTTATAATACTTTGTCTTCTCTAGCTGCTCTTTGAAATTTTCTGGTTATGTTATCTTTCCTTCAATTTTCATTAGTTATTCTATGATCAAGAGCAAGTTTCAAAGTGTCTTTTGAAACCAACTATGATCCTTTCCAATATTTATCATGAAAATGTATAATGACTTCATGTGTAAATTTTTTATGATTATTACTTTTAAATACTTTTATTAGGGGCTCTTCCATCTCTTAACACAACCCATACGTTCAGCCATTGTGTCAAGCATATTTGTGCATATGTTGCTGTCATCATTTTCAAAGCATTTGATTTCTACTTAAGCCCTTGATATCAGCTCCTTTTTTTCCCCCTCCCTTCCCAGCCCACCCTTCCTCATGAACCTTTGATAAGTTAGAGATTATTATTTTCATGTCTCACATCATTCTCTGTCACCCTTTTACCCATTTCTCTGTTGTTCCTCCCTCTGGGAGGGAGTTATATGTTGATCCTTGTGATGCTTCCTGCTTTCTTCTTCCCCCTTTTCTCCCGGTATCTCTATTCCCATTGTTAACCCTTAGGGGTTTATCTATTCTGGATTCCATGTTGTAGGCATTTAGCTGTAGCAGTATGCATGTCCTGGTTTAAGCTGATTTGTAATGTAGAATTTAAGTCATAATAATGGGTGGGGAAGAAAGCATTAAAGAACAAGACAAAAGTTGTGTGTTTCATTGATGCTATATTGTACCTGACTGGCTCATCTTTTCCTTGTGATCCTTTTGTGAGGGGATGTCCAAGTGTTTATAGATGAACTTTGGGTCTCCACTACATTCACTCCCCCTGCCCCCCATCACATTGGATTTGATTTTGTTCTGGGTCTTAGATGTTTGATACCTGATCCCATCGACAGTTCATGCCCACACAGGCTGGTATGCTTCTTGCATATGGGCTTTGTTGCTTCTCAGTTAGATGGTCACTTGTCTATCTTCAAGCCTTTAAGACCCCCATATGGTATATCTTTAGATAGCTGGACCCCATCAGCTCCCTTCACAATATTTGCTTATGCACCCATTTTGTCTTCAGTGATCATGTCAGGAAGTTGAGCATCACAGAATGCCAGATTATTGGAACAAAATGTTCTTGTCTTAAGGGAGTACTTGAGTTGAGACCCAATGTCCATCTGCAACCTTAATTCTTAGCAATAGGTATGAGTACATAGTGCAATTCCTCTCTCATATAAAATGTATTAGACCTCTACAGTGTTCTTTGCCTCCTGGTTCTTATGTCTATTTTCCTTTTGCTTTCCTCTTATCCCACTATCATGCTTGGCTTCATTTGGGCTTAGTAATTTCTTGCTGCTACATTGCCCTTGAATAAGCCCCACTAGACATTCTATGTCCTGTTCTCCATTGATTTTAGTTCACTAGTTGTTCCCTTGTCCCTGAGTTGGTTCTCCACTCCCCTTCCTTTCTCCCACCTCCCCTTTTTTGCATATCTCCCTTGGAACCATTGTCCCCATCCTTTTCATCTCTGAATTATGTATCCTGCCTAGCTTATCTAGATAGATATGCAGTTACATTAATAAGTGGAATAACCAGGCAAAGCCAAACAGAACAACAAAGGAAGTTGAGACTAACATAAAAATAGCAACAAAACAAAGCAAAACAACAACAAAAAGAAATTACTGACAAAAATGGAATAGCCTATAAATAGTTGACGTTCTGCTTGTGGGTCTTTACTAGTGTTTTCCAGTCAAGTCTGATGTGGTGCCTCACTCTGCCTCCAAAATCTATATTTGGTATTCCCCGGCGATACCAAAAATCATGGGGGTATCATCACTTTGCTCTGCTTGCTGCTCAGTTGCATGCTTTTAGTATTTCACCCCTGTATAACGGGTTCAGATTGTGCACAATTTCTGCACTGTCTCCATTGTTGTCCCTCATAGCACTGAAGTCCAGTGGTGGACACTGTGTTTAAGGGTGTCATAAGTTTTTGGTGCTATCCCATTATGCTGAGGTATGAAAAAGATCTAATCATGCACAGAAGCAAGCAAGCACAGATGGGGAAATCGGGAGATCCCGTTGCCAATGAACCATTAAACAAAAGGCAAAAAAAAGCAAGGAATTTAAAGCAGACTCAGAGAGAAAACCTTTTCCTAGACTCAGTGCCCTGAGTTGAACTTCTGACCTCCTTAACTGTCAGAAAATACTTTTCTGTCCTTTACAACACTCACTTGTGATATTCCTCCTACAGCAACACTAAGAAGTGAAGACAAAGCTGAACAGGTTTCAGTGAGGCTCCCAGTCTCAGAAAATGTAGAAAGAAAGACCTGGTAATCTCCATCTGAAAGCAGTCTATGAGTACTCTGAGGGTCCCAGTGATCCCATCTACAGTTGATTTGAGGAATTTCACAGAATCAGGCAGCACTTTCTTCTGTTCTCAGAGAATTACCATGAACTTGGAATTTATGTGAATCATTCAACAACAGGAACACATTAATAAATGAAATTAAAAAAACCCATTCCTATAAAGTGTAAATGAAATGTTCAATTAGACAATACATATTCTGTGCAATAAAACAAATTTCAAACAATGTTTCTCAGTCTCAAAAGGATCACCTCAATGACATTAAAGTAGATATAGAAGCAGAAAGATATTTAGAAAACCTTTGAAACAAAAAATGTATAAATAGCACATATTTAAAAATATCACACAGAGAATTAAGTTTTTATTACCAATGTAAACGGAAGCACAATCTATCCATAGGAGTTGCCAACAGAGAGCTTAGAGGGACATTAAAAACTTAGGGAAAAAGTAATGATCCTACATTAGATGCATCATAGAATTGCTTATTCAGCTGCAAATGTCAATAGTGCTGAGGTTGAGAAAGTCTGTCCTCAAGACCACGTGGACAATTGGCAAGATGTCACAAAATCTGACTTTCTATAAAAGTTTAATGCTCCTTATAACAAACCATTCCTGTGCAATGCATGTCGGTGTCTCTCAAGCTTGGTTGTACTTCAGGGATACTTGGTTTTGATCAAAAGTTGATTTTTAATATAGACTTCACAACCAGAGTCCAGTGTAGTGGTAAACAAGTATTGATGACTAAGTTTATGAGCATGTAGTAAAGATAGTATAGATGCTGTTAGGTGTTATCATGTTGATGCTTTACTCCTAGGCACCCTAGGCTTTAATCTTTACGGGAACAGATATCTAACTCTCCTCTACTCACCCATAGTCCTCCAGAATCACTGAGTGAGTTCAAATAGCCATGCAATCTTTTGCTTTGTAGCTGAGGACTTAACCGTTGTTCTCAAAGCCTTCTCATGGAGGTTTAGGTTACACTTGAAAGAGGTTAATACAATTTAGCAGCTGTGGCCTGTGCAGCCCTGGGAAGATGTTTACATAGTTATGGCCTGGAAAAACATTATAGGTATGTGTGGGACATATTAATTTTCATAGAAAGTAATTTATTTTAAAAGTGTCTTTGTTTTTCGAGAAATTAGATTTTCTCCCATTCAAGCTAGTGCTCCATGTGCCTGTATTTTCAGCATTTAAGTCATTGATATGAAATTATTTCTAAATAAGATCATTTACAATCTCCTTGGATCCACCAAAGAAAAAGGAAAGTGAAAATGAGAAACTGTGCTTCTCAAGAAGTACCAAGAAAACACTCTCCTTTGAATATAGGGAGTTTTATTCCGAGTAAGAATTGTTACAGGCTCCTTTGTCCTAGAAGTCTGGCAATACTCTATGGGACAAGATGAACTCGCACGGCTGCTGCCAGAGGAGCTCAAACCTAACAACAATCACGAGCATGCTGAAGGAGCAGGTGATTTTTCGCTGTGTTGTCCATAAGTTCACTAGGAGTCAGAGCTGAAATAAAAAGCACCTAAACATGACAACAGCCTGTCTTATCTAGATAGACCTGCAGAGATAATCGCATGCACACACGAAAAGATGTAGCAAGATGAAGTGACAAAAGAAAATGAAATGCCAGCAAGAAAAATAAAACAATGTCCAGAAAAGATATATAAATAAAATTTAAAAGAATAATGATAATAAAAAAGAAAAGCCTGTGACTAGTTCAAGGTCTGTTTGATGATCTCTAGGCATGTCCTCTGGTCAAGTCTGATGCGGCTCCACGCCTTGGGCCCAGTGACTATCCTTGGCACTCACTGGGGACCTCCATGCTCTGCTTCCCTTGCTGCTCTGCTGCAAGTCCCCAATGCTTTGCCTAGGTGTGCTAGGGTCAGACTGGGTGCTATCCTGCACTGTGTCCCACTATTGTCCCCCAGTAAGGCCATGGGTCAGCAAGGGACATCGTATCTCACAGTGGAGGTAGACATATGGTCCTCTGTGTGCCTTGGCTGTTCTGAGTGGGGACATCATCCTCAAAGCGTGGTGGGCCAGCATGAGCTCCACTCTCTCTTTATCCCCCCTGCATTTGCTCCCGTGTGCTCTGGTCAAACATGTGCCTATCCCTGAGCTGCAGCTTCAGTTCTGTCCTCTAAAGTAAATTCTGATGTTGGTAGGGGTGGCTGTCCACATAGTTGGGAATGGGGTTGGTACTCAGACCTCTCCATGGCTCCCCGCTCCATGGCATCACACTGCATCCACATTCTGGAACACCATGTTTAATTCTGGTCCCTTCTTCCTTATGGAGCTATAAACAAAACCCTCCCCTTGACCCTCCACTTGAATGGGTTAGTGCCCTGACCACCACCCACCCCCCCTTTTAGTTGACTACCATGTGTAGCCCTGGATTTGATCTGGCCCCTGTCATACTACTTGGGTCTCACCCCGGGGATTGTTGTATACAGTAGTATTTTCCCTATGCCTCATTTACATTCTTAACCTTACCTCAGCAGACCCATGCCGCACGTGTCCTTTTGCACTTGGTTTAATTCACTTAGCATGGTTTCTTCCAGTTTTTCCCATGTGGAGATATGCTGCATGTGTTGATCACTGCTTTTCAGGGATGTGTAGTATTCCGTTGTATATATGTGCCATAGTTTTTTAATCCATTTGTCTCTTGATGTACATTTGAACTGTTTCCAACTCCTTCCAATTGTAAACTGTATCACAATGAACGTTGGAACAAAGCTGTCTGACAGTGATTTGTTTCTTACCTTTTCTGGGTATATGCCCAGTAGAGGGATTGCTGGGTTGT
>PVJH01047454.1:0-11299 GCA_004026705.1 Nesogale talazaci
GGGGCCTATGAAGCAGCAACTTCCATCTCGGAGGTCTGCAAGAGATCAGGTTCCAACAGGTCCTGCAAACTCAAGGCCTGGCCTCGGGAGGTGACTCCACCAGCAGGAGACCCACTCAGCAACACAGCCACCTCGCACCAGGTCTCCAGGTCCCAGTTCTCCAGGGCGACCATCGTAAAGGGAGGGGCTGGAAAGACAAGACTGTCTCAGTTTGCAGCTCTGAAAAGTGGTCATCCCAATCAGGATGTCAGCCATATTGACTCCTCTGGGCTTAGAAAAAAACGACTGTCCCGTGCCTCTTTCCAGGCCCTGATAGCTCCCAACAATCCTTGGTGGTCTTTCCCTGGTGTGTCTCCCTCTCCCTGTCTTTCCTTCCCCTTATGGGACTTCACTCAAAAAGAATTAGGATTGAAACCCAATCTACTCTGATGTGACTTACCCAGCAATATCTCCAAAAAGACCCTCGTAACCCAAACATGGTCACATTCACAAATAGAGGGGTTAACGGCAACAGAAGATCTTTGGGGAGGACACAATCCAATCCCAAACCCTCATCTACCACCCCATGGGTCTCCCTGGCCAGATGACTGAGGAAGAAGGTCTTCAGGTCTGGGTTGTGGGACAGAACTTGGAGTGGTACAGATGATTCTCCACTCTTTATGGAAGAAGAGATGGAAGACCAGGTGCATGGCAAAGGGGAGGAGCATCTCCAAATGTTGCCCAATGGAGATGGACTTGGGTAGAGCACGACTGAAGAATTGACTATCAAGGGGTATGGGTCTGGATCTCTCAGGATGGGTTCATAGTGTGAAGGTATCTGCTCCTGCTACAGGAGAGGTTCCCAGTCATTCTAGAAGAACAAGCCAACCTCTCCTGTGGATGTCCCCAAGCCTCCCTCTACAGCCGCCCCAGAGGTACTCATGGACAACACAGGGACATGCAGAAAAGGGTGGAGATTATGGCATGGGCTCAGCAGTCGGACCTCTCATCAGTGTGGTCTGCCTGCCACTTTTGCCAAGTGTGGCAGAGATTTAAA
This sequence comes from Nesogale talazaci, assembly GCA_004026705.1. Lineage (NCBI taxonomy): Eukaryota > Metazoa > Chordata > Mammalia > Afrosoricida > Tenrecidae > Nesogale > Nesogale talazaci. Next base: position 1,037 of record PVJH01047454.1, read on the forward strand.
GTAAGCGCCCCAAGGTCACATATCCCAGGAAATCCAGGTTCCTTCCACCACAGACGTATTAGCGATTTGGATTTACCTGGATACTTAATCTGAATACGTCTTGCCTCTCCTGTTCACCATGCCTCCCACTTCCAGTCGCACCTATGGAGTCACTGACTGCCTTCTGCATCCCTGTTGTGTGGCAACTCATACAACACTGTCCCTGGGAGAGAGCTGCATTTCTCATCAAGAGAATGATACAGCATAAGGAACTCCCTGGTTTAACCGACCGTCCCGGGGTGTGGTGAATGCTACCATGCAATGTGAATCAAAAAGTTCTTGGTCAAGTAAGAGGCCCTTTACCAGAGAGGCCTAGTGATCGACTTCAAGGAAATATTAACCATCAAAAACCCTTTAGAACACGGTCCTACTCTGATGTACACGGGTCAGAACCAGTTCATTGACAACTAATTGAACATGAACTCATTGCCCAGAAAGAGTTACCATCCCTGACTCCCAGAGAGAAAAGGGCTACCCTGGTGGTGAGGGTGAGTGATTCTGTGTGTCAGTGGAAAATAGAACTTCTGCTACTTACTGGGGCCAGAAAATGCATTCTGTAACCCACATTTGGGATTCTTTCCTATTTCTGTGATTTCTTGTAAGAGAACTGATGGAAGTCTATAAGAACTCATAGGATCACCAAGAGCTCATACATAAAAACATATATTGAGGTCATAGTGATTAATGAGCTTGTGGTCCTTCCTTTCAGCATTTGCATCAAGGATAAGAAATGCATCGCATTAAACAGGAGCAGTTTGTTGCTCGTGCTATTATTTAGAAGTTTGCTTTTGCGACAGTGTGTGTGTGTGTGTGTGTGCTCATGCATGGTTGTGGGTGCACATGCGGGTGCATTGTCTAGCAAAGGGGTGGACTGTGAAGGGCACTATGCATTGACTTGTATTTACTTGAGACTCCTTCTACCATACCTTCCTATACAGTAAAGGCTGGTAGTTAAAACTACATCTCCCATGCTCCCTTGAAGCTCAGCACCCAGGTGCAATGTAGAGTCTGCTGTTGGTGGGATGCATTTCTACAAGACCTAAATGTGGAGCAGCATGAAGCAGGGAGAAGGGAGGGCTTGAGGGATCTACTTTGCTGGTGTGACTCAAAGCAGAGAGCTTTGTGGCTGTGGAGCCTTCTGCTACAGCAGGAGTTTCCTGGTTTAACAGAGGGGATTTCTTGATTGTTCCTGAAAGCTCACACTGGAGTTTATTTCTTCAGCCCTCCCAATAGTTTTATAAGCCATTTAACACTCTATAATAAACTCCTTTCTGTGAAACTCCCAGAGTAAAATCTGTTTTCCACAAGTGAACCCGGCAGATATACTGGGACATTTCTATACTAATCTACAGCTCGAAAATCAAAGAGTTGGGCTAAATAGGTGGGGGCGAGATTAGATTTAGGGGGCATGATCAAAAAAGCTATAGAAATGGATGTAGAACATTTGGCTATGAGTTCCCTAGTTAATATTCCTCACTTTGTATTCTCTACAAACAGTTCCAGGGTAAATCATCAATTAAAAAAAAAACTTTAACTTTAAAAATAAGTCTTGGAGTCCTTTTGGCTACATGTTCTCTGGGTGTCAAGGTCACAAATTCACAAGTTATCAGACTGTGGCAGTCATACACTTGATGTCAATTTCATGATTGGGATGTAGGGGTGGAGTCTAGCCTGTCAATCTGGAGATAGCCAATGAGTAGCCAATGAGGCTTCTGTGTGGGCATGGCTTTCTCCTGAGATTCTGGGAAGTCTTGCGGTATTTCCATCTGGAGATGAGAGACCATCTCCCCAGTTGTTGGGAGTCGCTTGGCTCACAAGACAGGGTGGCAGCATCTGAGGAACCGGAAGAGCCGGAGGAGAAGCCACACGATCTTACCCTGATGGAACCAGACCTCTGAAGCTGAAAAAGCCACAGAGAGACCCCTGCCAGCGCTGAGATGTTTCTATCACCAATGGATACTACTGATGGACCCAGAACCCTGGAAACGAGGAGCCATGAGGGGACCCCTGCCAGTGCCCGGACTCTGCCCCCACTGGCCTGTGACTGTGAGCTGGAAGGAGATTTTATAGACTGGTATCAGACATATGGGCTAATATTGGACTTATGACTTTGAACTGGACTGGGATGGGATGCTTTCTCCATGTTCCATTCCTCTTGTATATAAACCTTTCCCTTATATCCATATGTGTGTCTATGAATTTATTTCTTTGGTCTACCTGGACTCACACACAGACCAAAAGATAAATTGTGAAGTAGATGGAGTGGTCTTCTACCCAACCCTGTAGTCCTCCCTAAGCCAGATCTCCTACCACCTCATCACTATCATGCTCCTCTGTCCCTCATCAGCACATCGCCAGGGTTTGGAAGGAGCCCAAGTTCCGAGAGCTGATGGAAGAAGAAACCCAGCACTCCTGATACACCAAAGAAGTGCTCAGACTCCCTTTGAAACACTGAGGAACATTCCCTCCATGCCTAAAGGCCTTTTCTGCCAGATGATGGTGATTTTCTTCAAATAAGAAATCATGGGGTTCCATTTAGTTGGGCAGAAATGCAACTCTAACTTGGTTAACCAACCAAGGGGATATTTTTAGCTCATGTAAATGACAGTTTCTGGACATGTCTAAGACAACTGGTCCCTGGCATTCGAGCAATGTCATTGGAACTCGGTTTCTCTCCCTGCTGCTCAGGTCCGCTCTCCTCTCTCCTGGCTCCATTCCCAGGAAAGCTCACTCCTAGAGGCCATCCCTGACGTGCAGGCCTGCACGCTACCAACTCCACAAGCAGAACAAAGAGATGTTCTCTTACTAAGCAATTCTAGCAAATGCCCCGGTCCTGAATCTCCTTGGGTCAATCTGGGTCATGAATCCAATTATTTGGAACAGGCTAAAAGGAAACTGATTTTCCAGGTATGGGTACTGTGCCTACTTCCAAGGCAGAGCTGTGAGACAAAAAGGGGGGTTGGTGCAGCTCGCAGAACTTACAGTTAGAAGGGAGGACATGACTTCTCCCCTCTGGCAAATGAATACATAGAGCTGTTCTCATCAGACCATTCCCCATCTGCCAGTTCGTCACACTGTGGTGACTCCTGGGTCACTGTGATCCTAGAAGTCATGTCACCCGCCTTTCAAAATAACACCAGGTATCCTCCTGGTGGACAGGTCTCAGTGGAGCTTCCAGAGACAGACAGACTTCCAGATGAAGACTGAGTGACCTCTTCAGAAAATTAACCCATACAGCCCTATGGATCACAAAAGAACAGACTCCGATTCACTTGCTTTGGGCACATTGTCAAGAGGGACCGGTCGCTGGTGGACAGCAGATTTGGAGACGCACAGAGCCAGCAAGGGCAAGAGAGACTCCCGGTGGACTGGAGCCACACAGTAGTGGCAAGGATGGGCTTGAACATGGACTTGAGTGTGAGTGAGGCTGGGCAATGCTTTTCTCTGCTGTACACGGGGCTCATCCCACATCAAAGTGGACTCGGGGGCAGCTAACCACCACAGCATCGTTATCAGAAGTGGTGGAGCTAGACGCTGGATATGCACCTGGACGGCTGGCCAGCGTCCCTTCAGCAAGACCTGTAGAAAGCGCAGGCTCTGGGAAGGCCCCATGAAAGAGGGCAGAGTGTCGAGGAGAGGGCCAGGATCTTAGAGAATAACTTCAGAGGCCACCGAGAGCAGGGCTGGTCCCCTGCAGGGCAGTTCAGTGCTAAGCACTCCACGACACATAGTCCTAGCCCTTTAAGTAGCTTAGGAGAAAACACTCCAATATTTACAAGGCCAAATAACTCCAGAGAGCACAGTGTTCAGCTGCTTGAAATGAACACCGCAGAGCCCGCTCAACTGTTAAAATGGCATTAAATAAAAGCTGCAGATGGGCACCATGTTCCCCCAGCAGGGAGAAGGATAAATTGCCTGGTCCTTCCCAGGCAGAGCTGACATTCCTGGCAAGAGGGCCTTCATGTTGACTTCTTCCAGGGATGGAGATGGCCAGGCACTCAAGCATCCTCCCTCGTTTGTCGATTCGACGCTGCTCGACGGCTCTGATGTCAGGAGCCCTGGTGGTGTCATGATGACATGTTGGACCACTAAGCACAAGAGCTGCCACTCCACAGGAGAAAGACAAAGCGTCCTCCGCCCCTAAAGAGGGGCCCTCTCAGAAAGCCCCCAGGGACAGTTCAACTCTGACCCCTAGGGTCACTGAGAGTCAGCATGTTTGCTCTGGTTTTTCTTGCGATGGACTTGGGCCACAGCCCAGGAGAAGCGCCCTCAGTGGCAACGCCCATCACCGGGGTCCGAGCAGCATGTGGTTTGGGAAGGTGGAGGTGTGTCTTGCTTCAGAGTCATCCCTTCACATCAGTCTTTGGGGTCAGAGAGGGGACAGTGTGAATGCATAGATCGAAGTGCAAAGAGAAATTCCTTCGCAAATTCTTTCGGGCTGCGAAAAGTTTACCTTTGAGGTAAGCATTTATTTCCCCAAGTAAGACCTACCTTTATGATTAAAAAAAAATCATCACCTGTTAATCGTGTCCTTTTTTTTAGGTTACAAAGAATTTGTGTGCTTTTGAACTTTAGAGAAATCTATGATAGACATGATGGGGATGGTGGGAGGGAAATGGAGTGGTGATGATGGTGTGGTGGATGGTAATGGTGGCAATGTCTGTGGCACTGATTATGTTAGGTGGTGGTGGTGGTGGTGGTGGTGGTGGTGGTGGTGGTGGTGGTGGTGGTGATAATGGAGGTGATGATATTGACAGTGATGTCAGGAGTATGGCAAAAGCAGTGGTTTGGGTTGGGGTAGTGTCAGTGATGGTTGCTAGAGGTATTAATGCCTAGAGATATAATGGCTGGGGTGGTGGCGGTGATGACGGTATGGTGATGATGGTGATGGTGGTGATGGTGGTGACAATAACGATGCTGGTGGCAGGTAATAACTGCCGTACTGATTAGGGTGATGGTGACGGTGATGACGATGGTGGTGACAGCTGTGATATGATTCCCACTCGGCTGGCAATGTATATGACTCAAAGTTATTCAAGCTCAAAATAGAGTTTGACTGTTTGTCGAAAGAGATGAGAAAGTTTATTCCTTCGACTTTGACAAATGCCGTCGACAAATACCCAGGTGGGGCTGCTCTGGTAATGTTCCCCACCTCCTTTCATTTTTGTCCTGCACGTCCCAAACTTCCCGAGAACCAGAAACTGCAGCACTGCATGTTTGGGACTTCCGAGGAAGCTGAGGTGCGTAAGACTGAGCGTCAATCCTCATAGATATTTCAGACGGGGAGGGAGAAGGGGCCAGCACAGCTCTGAAAGTACAGCCATAAGTGCATCGGCTGGCTCCCTCAGAGACACTGGTATGCGATTGCATCCACATTCAGACACAGCACACACGCATGCACACGCACACAGAAATCATCATCATAATATTTCTGGCCCCACATAGTCTTCCAGACCCTGTGGGAATCTGTTTCTCCACCCGCTTGAACGTGAACAGACTTGTGACTGCTTAGCCGACAGGAGTGCTGCCATGTGTTTCTGAGACCAGGTCATGGAGAGGATACACCCTCTGGCTCTCTCTTTCAGACACTCACTCTGGTACTCAGCGATCCTGCTGTACGGAAGCCCGATCCACACAGAGGAGCCACCTATACCCATAACGGTCAACAGCGCCAGCTCAGGTCTCAGCTAGTGGCCCGCATCAACTGCCAGACATGGCAGAACCAGCTACATCACTTGTGGAACCGAGCACAAAATGGAAATGTTGGTTGCCTTACTCTAAAGATATTAAGAATTTCAAGGTGGCGAGAGAAAAGCATTCAGCCAGCCTCAGGAGTCTTTGGAGCACAGAGACCTGTGTGGATGCCTGAAACGAGTCCCCCTACCTCCAATCCCGGCCCCGATCTTTGAGGCTCCTCGCTGATACCAGACACTGTGCGGAGACAAATGTGTCTGCTGGGTGTGTCACCCAAATTCCTGACCCACCAAATCTAAGGGCATAAAAAAGTGCCCGCTTTACTTAGGACTAAATGATTGTAATGCAGCCCTCGTGACTGGAGAAGTGCCTTTACAGAATGATGTTGGAGGGGGGGGGGGGTCGCAGCTGGAATCACATGGTGATCAATGGGGAAAGGTTGAAGCTGTCAAGGATTTCGTCTGGCTTGCACCTACCATCAATGCTCGTGGAAGCAGCAGTGAAGAGAACAAACAAGCCATTGCATGAGGTCAATCTGCCAACCCTTTAGCGAGCTGGAAAGCAGGGAGGTGCCTTTGAAGACTTAGGTCCGTCTGACCCACGCCTTGGCATGTTCAATGTTCTCATACGCATGTGAAAGTTGGACCAGGAATTTAAACCAAAGGAGAGTGGACACATTTGAATTGTGGTGTTGTGGTGCTGGCCAAGAATATTGAAAGTACCGGGGAACCCCAAAAGAACAAACCCACCTGTCTTGAAGGAAATGCAGCCAGCGAGCTCCTGAGGGGCAAGGACGGAGAGACATCATCATATAGACTTTGGACTTTGTTCTCTCTGGGAGAGAGCAGTCCCCAGAGAAGGACACGTCGCTGGGTCAAGTGGGAGAGCAGCAAAAAGGAGGAAGGGCCTTCACGAGAGGGACTGACACCGTGGTTGCAACACTGGGGTTCTTGAGCAGAACAACAGCTGTAAGGATGGTGCCGGACTGGTGGTGCTTTGTTCCAGTGTCCACAGGGTCACTCTGCATCAGGGCTGACTCAAAGCACCTAGCAACAACACAAAATGCACCAAGCCTCGACATGAACCCTCCTTCTCTGCTGTGTGGAAGGACTGGGCTCCTTTTCATTGTACAGGACAAGGCAGGGCCCCAAGTCCTGTGGCATCGCATCTAGGGGAAACTTAAAACAAGCTCAATATTTCTGAGGAAGACTGGAAGTCCCTTACCTGTCCCTTATCATTTGTGCACTGCTTTGATCTTGACTCAAAGGAAATCAAAATTCATTAGAATCATTAGATCCAAGAATAGAAGCCCCGAGGACAAGGGTGAGCCAGCAAGCCACAAGACAGGCAGTAAATGCAGTGTGGGGATAAGAAGGGGTGCAGACAAAGGTGTGGACTCCTTCTCTGATCTTCAGAGTCCACTCCCAGGCCTACAGGGTTTCGAAGGTGTTTTAATCTGGATACCAAAAACTCCCTCACTCCTTGGATCTTCCGTGAGTGCGTTTCTAGAATGGGAGTCCACGTGCAGTAATTATCTATTGCTGAATAATAATCAGCCAAATTTAGCAGCTTGAAACAATAAACATTTATCATCTCACACAGTTTCTGTGTCATGAATTTGGAAGCAACTTCGCTGGTTGTTCTGGCTCAGGGTCTTTCTGGAGGGCTTGTCTGCCATCCTATCGGGGCTGTGAGGCTTGCCTGGAGCGTGAGGACCCAATTCCAAGATGACATTCCCATTTGGCTGTTGGCAGGAGGTCTCAGTCACTCACTACAGGAACCTCTGTAGGGCCGTGGAGCGTCCTTACACCAGAGGGACACATCCAAATACCATAGCAAGGTTGCACCCACGCAATGACCTAGCCTAGAACACCCCACATCATCAGGCCACAGAATTCCATTGTTCACCCAGGTCAGTCCCGCTCCCTGCAGGAGGGGACCACCTAAGGTGTTAATCTCAGGAATTGAGACTCCGTGGGGACCAGCTAGAAGCTGACTTGACCATAGGGTCAAGCATCAAGAAGTTATCCTTCAACCTCAAATTCGGGAAATCCATCCCAGCAAATGACTCTCCACTTGACTTAGCACCAGCAGGGGAAAGTGAGGCTGGTTCCTCATGACCTGCCCCATCCCCAGTAGGCAAGGGAAGATAGGGTGACAGGGGAGGGAGATCAGTCTCTTGCTTTGCCACCTCTCCCACCAGCCCCCGCTGACCCCCAAACAAGCCTCTGACTCTCTCCCTTGAGCCAGTTGTTCCCAGAGAAATTCAACAGAGAGCCCTCTCTCCTATCGGGACATCTCTGCCGCTTCAAGAGGTCACGAGGTAAGAGTGACTATCTGTAACACCCAGAGCATCAACCCCTGGATGGAGGACGATGAGCTCCATGGTGGCAAACATGACTTTAGGCATCACCAGGCTCAAGTTCAGACTTCCATTCCCATGTTGATGACTAGATGTGTGCTGGCAATGTCCTAGCCCCCATGATCCACTGCACTGTATTGTTGAGGATATATATATATATATTTTTTTTAATAACAATCTCCTGCTCTTCTCCTCAGTAGCAGGAGGAAGAAGTGAGGCGAGACAGGTCCTGCCCAAAGCCACCGTGTGTGCAATGTCGAAAACATGCCTGGGAGAACAGCTGAATCCTGGAAACTGAGACCTTCCTCATTGTGCAAGTCCAGAGCCTGGCCCTGAGCGCCACTGATGGTGGTGGGGAAGGTAATGAGAGTGTGATCATAAGGAGGGTGGTGGTGAAGAGAACGACAGGGTGGTGATCCTGGTGATGGTGACAGGGATCACCCTGATGGCAGTGACCACAGTGATGAGGCCATGAGGATGGAGGCAATGAAGAAAGAATGGAGACAGAATCCTGAGGACATTCGCTGGACTGTGGGGCCAAGGTGACCAGGATGAATTAGAGGAGACGTAAGGCAGGGAGCCCAGGCGATTGGTGAAATCCTGGAGCCCAACAAAAGGGATTCAACGGAAGGATCTCCCAACAGCCAGACAGAAAGAAATCAGACCCTGCTCAATTCCTCCAATTTCCAGATGACAAGACCAAGGCCTGGAGAGGAAAAAATCACTGATCCAAGGTCACCAGGGGACTTCAGAGCCCAGGCTCATGGCCTCATAATCTAGGACAAGAAGGGGGGGAGCTCCCCAAAAGGCTCCGTGTCAGCGTGTTGCTGGCCCATGGGAGAGATCCCTTTAGTGTTTGATGAATTCCTGTCAACTCACAAAAGGATCCATCTGAAAGGAGGGTGGGCGTGCTGCCCCCATATGTGTGTCTTCTTCAAGGAAAGACTGAGACTCCCCTGGGGCCTCAGGAAGGTTATCTGGCAGCAGGCAGGACAGACGGAGCACAGAGTCTTTCCATCCACTGCAGGAGGAAGCCAGAGGGTAGCTGAGACTACCCCAATCAGACCATGCCAACATGCCCACTTCCTTTTATACCCAGGGTGGATGTTGGGCAGTGGGCTGCAGAAACCCCTCCAGCTATGGGCAGGTCTCAAGCTTTCCCGAGTGGCAGGCAGGCAGCAGCAGCAGGGCACTGAGGCTGAGAAAGAGCATCCGGCCCTGGGGAGCCTGAAGAGTGGGGGCCTGGGAATATCAGAGCAGTAGGTTTCCCCAGTCCAGCTCACCCAATAGCCACAACCCTACCTTCTCAAGCCTTCTCTCTACTCTGTCCACTGTCCTCTCTGCCAATGAGGACGCTGAGCACCTTAAGGAGGCATTGGGACACTGGGACAGGGGACCCCTACCGAGAGTGGCTAGAGAAGCGCTAACTCACTGAGAAAAATGAAGACCCCCCCTCTGCTACCCTCCACCCTTCACTGGCCTAGGTGGCGGCCTTGCTGCTCTGGCCGGTGCCAGCGTGAGCCAACAGTGCCACCTTCAGCTGCCGGAGTGGAAGTCCTCCCTGCCGTGAACCCACTTGCTCCGAAAGGGGAGCTGAGATGAACCCAGTCCTCTCTGCCGCTGTGAATCACAGACCTGGCTGAGAAACCCTTCTGGAACGTGTCCACAGGAGAGGCAGGAGCATTTCTCAGCCAGAGCAGTGACACTGAGGCTGGCGGCCACTGTGTCAAGAGAGTCATCACCCATCACCCCAGGTGCCCCCTCCTGCCAGGCCAGTTCTGGGCACTTCAACCTCAAGGGACCAAACAGACTGAGACTCCACCACTTTAAGATGCCCTGCCAGAAAACAAAGATCACCCAAGTAGTAGGCAGCCAGAGTCAGACACACGAGGTTCAGTGTGTACTGTAAAGTCACCACCTCCCTCCATCCTCAGCACTGTGGCCATCTTGTCCCTGCAGAGGAGGCCTCTAAGGCTCGGGGGGGGAGGGGGGAGGGGGGGGGATCCAGGCACACTGCGGGGCTGTCCAGATCCTATAGGCCCCAAAAGAGGAAAGGGGACACCTTCACAGAATTTCTCTTTCCCTGGGTGCCAGTCATGGTTGTGTCTGAATTGGCAGCCAGCACTCGGAGAAAAACAGAGCGAGAGAATCATCAAGTTGTCTCCGTG
>PVJH01047455.1:0-11385 GCA_004026705.1 Nesogale talazaci
ATTTTCCTTCTCTATACGTGCTCAGAGGTCAGATCTGGTTATGGGTAAATACTTTGCTGGGAGGAAAGGGCTCAACAGAAACCCTGTCAGGAAGAAAAGAGCAGGCGGACAGGTTAATGACAGACAATAGAGGGTCTGTGTTTCAACATCTTGTGACAGTATTTTTTTTTTTGACAGTATTTCTAACACTCTATGGGTAGAGTCCCTGGACAAGCTGCAGAATGTATAGGGTTACGCAGATAGATGACTCAAGATAGATGAGGAAATCTTAGAACACAGTTCCAGTTCCTAAAAAAGTCTAGACTTGGGGGAAGGAGGAGCTTACACCAAGAGCTCAAGTAGAAAATATTTGGAAGGGGCTGAACCCCGGTGTCGTAATGGTTGAGTGCGGGACTGCAGCCCATTGACTTGGCGGTTCAAATCCAGAAGCAGCTCTCCGGGAGCAAGGCTGGGTAGCTCCCATGACCACCAGAGGGCAGTGATGCCAAAAATATATATGTATATTTGGAAATGAATGGCAGCATGTACAAATATGCTTGATACAAATGATGTATTGAATGTTATATAAAGAGCTGTAAGAGCCCCCAATAAAATCATTGGGAAAAAAACTGGGCTTCCTGAGCCAATAGGAATCTAGAGGAACCCCTGAGATGAGCATGTTAATCGTTGCACTCAGAGCTGAAGTTACTTCTTGGAGGTCACCTTTCAGTCAAATAATCGATTAGTCTAGAAAATGAACACTATCATCTATAAGTTACGATAGCTTTTTAAGATAATCAACCATGAGACCATAGGGTCAACAAGTACTGAAAGGTACTGATAAGCAAACCACAGAACCAATAGACGGGACTAAGGAGACACTGACACATGTGGAAAGGGGTAGCCAATGTCACAGGATCAATTGGTTAAACGGGAACTCAATTTGTAATGTTACTTTGCCCCTAAAATGTCACAAAATATACTTCTAACACAACCCACGGAGCATAGCTTTACACAAATTTGACTTGTTAGCTCCTGAGGTTTACAATCAAGATAATGGCCTCTTGCCTTGGGATTTTCCCTACACTCAGGGTCACCAGAAACTCCTGGAACTGCCTGCACAAACCTAGCCAGGGTTCCACTCTTGCCTTGTGCTCCAGCTGGCATGGTCGGATCTGGAAACAGCCTTCAGTATCAATCTGGCCTAACTAATCTTTGAATAGATTATCCAAGAGATCTACAAAATAAAGGAAACAGTGCCAACTATTTATAAAATTAAAAACTTCAAATATGAAAAAGACATTGAAGGATCCCACTATAGGGAGCGTAGAGAGGAATGCCCTATAGACTGGGATAAATACTAACATCTAATGTCTACTGAGTTTTTACTGTAGGTTGAGGGGTTCTGAGTTCGTAAAGTAGATTAGCTCAATAATCTTCACAACAGCCCTATGCAAGAAAAAAAATGAGCTTATGAAATGGGTAAAAGACATATCATTTCCGTGAAATGCTTGCCTGCCCTTGTCCTTGAGCAGGCTATTTTATGCCTCTCTTGGTCATCTTTCTTTTGGAATGGGTTCAAATACAGAATGCTCAACTAATGGAACAATATCATTCATAGCACCTGCAAGTAAAATTTTGCTGAAGATCATCCAACAAAGGTGGCGGTATTACACTGTCAGAGAACTAGCAGAGGCTCAGGGGACATGGAACAAAGATTCATTGTTGGTATCAGATGGCTCTTGACGCAGAGTTAATCATTAAGTTCTACTTTGACCACCACAGAACCAAATAGACGGGAGTCGAGAAGAAAGGTTTAAGCTATTTTGTGTTGTTTAATTCATTGTGTAATCCACAATGAATTCCTTGATCTTCATCAACAAGCGCTTCAAGTCCTCATTTTCAGCAAGTGAGGTTGTGTCATCTGCATATTGCCAAGTTGGTAATAAGCCTTCCTCCAATCCTGATGCCACATTCGTCTTCATATATAATCCAGCTTCTCTATTTGTTCAGTGTACGATTGGATAAGTACGGTGAAAGGAAACCCCTTTCCTAACTTTCATCCATGAAGTTTTCCCTTGTTCTGCCCACGCAACTACCTCTCGATCCATGAACAGAACACAATTAGGTGTTTTTAAATTCCCAATCTGATCAAGGTTACCCGTAGTTTGTTATGGTTCACACATTCGAACACCTTGGCATAATTGATAAAACACAAGTAAACATCTTTCTGGTTTGATTCTAGATTCTAAGATTTTTTTCCTAAGGTTTCCAGGTTTCCCAAAAGATTAACAACTAAGATTCACGTGACTTTGGAGAAGGTGGAATTTTTCACGACACAAGAATATTTTCTGACTTAGGGAATTCTCTGCATGCCACAATGCTTACAGATTGAACTTAATTCATTGAGACAAGAAAAGCTATTCGCAATGAATTAAACTCAACACAAATAACAGATCTCTCTTCTTGAGTCACTTCTGTTAGGTTCTGTGGTGGTCAGAATAGAACTTGATGATTCTTTTTTGCCCTGCAAAGAATTTACATTGAATCCTAAAAAGACTCTGAGTACAGATTTCAAAATATCAGATGGTTAGACTCCGAAAAAGATTATCTTAAACCCAGCGCTAAGGTTAGAAGGAGCTCATTTTCACTGGTTCAATGCCCCTTGAGTGGGGTAGTCCTTATGACCCCAAAGTATTTCCTGGCTCAAAGGTAAAATTTTAAAACATCAAATTGTTTCTTCTGTTGTTTCTGAACCTCAAGGATAATTGTAACCCTTTGTTGCCTGCCTACTTAATTAGTATCACAGAAAAGGATGGAGATGAAAGAGATTTGTATTTATTGAACAACTAGGGCTGGAGAGTACCAACTGCTAGCCATGAATATATTGCTTGAGTCTCCAGCAATCCTATGTAGAAAATCCTCATTTCATGATTTAAGGTCCAGATTCTGGGAAAATTTGTTTTTAATCTTTCCCTAAGTGGTTCACCAATGTCCTCTGCATACCTGTGATTTTATTATTTCATCTTTTATTATTTCATCTTTATTATTTCACCAAAACGCTCTAGAAAATGTAAGGTTAAGTGAGTTCCCCTTGGTAGCAGTGGCAGGAAACAGATGGTTTAGGCATGCCCAGCTTAATCTGCAATCTAACTTCCAGAGCAGGCCATAGGAATAACATGACGGGAAGCGATTTGAGCCACACATAGGATGTGACTTCATCGTAAACACAGCGTGACATCCACTGGAAGTGCTCTTCCAAACATGGTTGATAGATTTATAGTAACAATGGTGAGGTGGGGGCTGAGCCCCGATGGCGTAGTGGTTGTGCGCGGGACTGCGGCCCACTGGGATGGAGGTTCAATTCCGGCTCCCAGGAGCAAAGGCTGGGCCTCCTACTCCCACCACCTGAGGGCAGTGATGCCTAAAAAATAAAAAATAAAAAAATAAAAAAAAACAATGGTGAGGTGGGGGTGCAGAGGGTGTCTTTGTTGACCCAATAGGCAAGAAGGAAGAGAGGAAAAACATTACGACCCTCTTTCAACTACATGTGTTAATGATAAAGAGGAAACCCCTAAGTCAAGCTCCTTTTATGTATGCCCCAACTGACTTGTCTTCCACACAGGCAAGCCACCTCTCCATGGCTTCCCAAAGCTCTCAAGGAAACTGGTTATGGTAACTACTTTCCCCAGCTTCCCGGCATTTACCCTGGTCACGCTGGCAGTCCAGTGGTCAGCAGACTGTGGGTCAAGTACTCCCGGTGCTTGGACGGTTCCCAGGCTGAGGTGGAGCTAGGACTCTGCCTGCCACAACCTTCTGGAGACCAAATGCCTTGCTATTTCCAGCATTAACACAGTGCCTAGTGAGGGGGCCCAGCAAGAGAACAGATCACAGACTAATATGCTTCTCTTCTTACCCAGTACCTCTTACGTGCTGTGTATGAGTATGGAAGGGTGTGAGGTGCTTTAAAAGAACACAGGGAGAACACCAGAGACTGGAAGAAGCATGAGAGCTTCCCAAGAGAGGTGGTGCCCAAGCCAGATGTGAAACACTGGAGAAGGTAGACTAAGGAGAGAAGTAAGGGCAATAATTCAGGGCAAAGGCACAGACGCTAGAGGTCACCTTCAGCAAGAACACAGAATTCGAGTTGGACTATGCAGGAAGATGTGATTCCTCTTTAAGCAAGAGTCCGATTTAACCATCCATGCTAAAGAATTTGGATTATGCCCAACAACTTTCAGGAACCTCTGAAGGGTTTTGAAAGCAGATCTGATCGAACATTTGCATTTCAGACATCGGATTTACCTTGGGAAAAATTCCTGCGGTGACTGGCCGGAGGAGGGCAGACTGGAGAGTTGGAAATGTATGGCTGGGCTAACAATCCAGGTGGGAAGAAAGGAGGGGCAACTGTCTGTGTGCATGAAGCCTGGCCTATTTTAAAATTCACTTTCACTCGCATTGCAATCCTAAATGCAAGTGGCTTCCCAGAGCTCCCACCGGCAATAGGGTGGGACAACTCTAAACTGTACCCACTGATCCTATTAGGCTCCAGGTGCTTAACTTTTGTGTTCCATGGGCCCCTGTAGCAAATGAGACAGATATGGATTCCATCTCAGAACAATGTTTTAAAAATAATAATAGGATTCCCTATTACATGAAAATACAGCTTTTAAAACAACTTCAAAAGAAAACTTGTGATACAGTAATATATGTGCTTCTTTATGAATGCACGAAATAAAGATGTACTAAACAAGATAGACCATCAGGTATAATAATAACTACAATTTAGAAATAGTGATGACTCTAAGCGATATCTTGAGAAATCTGCCACAATTGTATGTGCACTGTACCTGGAAAATATCCGAACATAACTGGTTTCAAAGTCACAAATATTGCTAGTGCTACAGGGACTCCTTCGATAGATTGATAATAGAAGGTCGTCCTAGACTTTATTTGGAAGTTAGTGGAAAATGAAAAGGGTGTAACGTTTTCATTAACCAATTTCAAAGGACTCTCCCATCTGAGTCCCAGATTTGACAGAGGTAAAGTGGAAGGGCAGGGACCAGAGGAAGGTCCTCCACCAGATGGACTGAGACTGTGGCGGCCACCATGAGCCATGAGCAGCTGTGAGGAGGGCCCAGGACCCGCCCAGGGTGTTTCCCGATTGTGCCGGACTCAGCACCGAGCCACCCCCGCAGGGAGGTAGAAGAGCTTTTGCCTTTTCACTGCCACTGCGCCTACCTCCGCAAGGCTGACCTCTCTCCGTTTCTGCCTTTTGGGTCTTGGTGCCACGGTTCCTCACTGTCTCATTAGTTCCATGGTGTCTTTAGAAAAATGTATCCAGAACTGTCTACAGTGACAACTGGTCCCAGATGCCTAGTCTGCAATGCAGGATCCAGACAGAAGTCCCTGTCCTCTCTCACCGCAAAATTCCAGTCGCCCTTCCTAGCTGCAGGGAGGAGAATGACAAGAGGCCCCGATGGCGCCGGTCTACCCTGTGCCCTCGAGGCCGCCGGTGGGGGTGGCCTGGGGTGGCGGGCGAGCATGGGCCAAGCCTGGGAATCAGTCATGAATATTGGCCTCACCAAGGAGTTATCGGGGACGCAGAGAAAATACTAGAGAGCTAGACTCTGCTGTTGCCCCAAGGGGCTGTTGTTAGTGGCTGTGGAGTCAGCCCATGGACTCCTAGTGGTGTCATACACAATGAAGCAAATCATTGCCCAACCTGTGCTGTCCTGTGTTCCAGGTGGACAGGAAAATCACTTGCATCACGTGTCACATGTACCATGGTTGTATTGTCCTGCTTGTGTCCCCCTCTGTTCTCCCAAACAGGGTCATGGCACTCACTACATGGAACTAGAAGAATTCACTAGAAGATTACTATCATCCAGACAAAATCATAGTGAGTGGGGGGTAGAGTGTGGATTGGAGACCCAGTGCCCATCTGTAGACAATTGGGCATCCCTCACAGAAGGGTCACAGGGAAGAGAGAAGCCAGTCAGGGTGCAGTACAGCACAGATGAAACACGCAACTTTCCTCTAGTTCTTTAATGCTTCCTTCACTCCCCTATCATGACCGCAGCTCTGTCTTATAAAGTGGATTAGACCGGAGCATGCACCCTGCTACAGATAAGAACCTGAAGCACAGGGAATCCAGGATAGCTAAACCCCTCACGGTCAAAATGAGAGTAGAGATACCAGGAGGATTAGGGAAAGGTGGGGGAATGGGGGATTGATCACAAGTATCAACATTTTACCATCTCCCAGGGGACGAACAATGGAAAAGTGGGTGAACGGCAACTGGGAACGATGTAAGATATGAAGCTCATAATCTATAACTTATCAAGGGTTCATGAGGGAGGGAAGGGTTCATTGGGGGAGGGAAGAGGAAAAATGAGGAGCTGCTCTCAAGGGCTCAAGTTCAAAGAAGATGCTCTGAAAATGATGGCAAATTTGCTTGACACAATGGATGAATGTATGAATTGTGATAAGATATGTAAAAGCCCCCAATAAAAGTATTTAATAATAATAGAGACGATTACTATCTTCAAGCTCTAGTTTAGTGTTGTTAACTTGTGTTAAAAACTATCCCTCTCGGGCTGAGCCCCAGTGGTGTAGTGGTAGTGCGTGGGACCGCGGCCCACGGGGACGGAGGTTCAATTCCAGCAGTGGGGCTGGGCCTCCCACTCCCACCGCCGGAGAGCAGTGATGCCAAAAAAAAAAAAAGGTATCCCTCTCAATAGTGATTGATAGAATGGAAGGCTTGGAAGATTGAGAACTATGAAACTAGGAAGCCGCTTAAAATACATTCTGAATAATCATACCTTCTATATTTGCGGTTTGCTTTGAGGCACATATTATACAATAAATACGTTCCTCTAGCCCTTTTAGTTTTAGAGTTTATTGCTTTCTTGCCATTCTGGGATGCATTTTGATGGAACGATCTGGTAGAAAAATCCTTATGTTATAGTATGGCTAATTTTGTTTTGGCCTCCATTCTCATGGTGCTTACGCAAGGGTAAGTAAAAAAAAAAAAAGATTGCTACAAAATCATAGCCGTCTTTATTTAAAACATCAAAAGGTGAAGCTATTATTTCTTGACATATCTTCCATGATGCTTGCACTTCAGACCATGTCGTTTCCCTTCCTCCTGCCTTTTCCTAAGAGGCTCTCCTGCCACTGTTGGGTAAGCCTGGGCAATGTCAAGTGGGCAAGGCCAGCAGTTCAAACCCACCCACTGCTCTGTAGGAGAAAGTGGAGGCTATCTGCGCTCATAAAGATTTCCAGCTTTGGAAACCCCATAGAATCAGAATCGCCTCCATGGCAGTCAGCTTATTTGTTCTTGACTCTTCCCCTAAGAGTTTTGCGCGCCTTGATTCATCCCACGTCACAGTGGCAGTTGGGGCACCCTCTGGGGACTCGAAATTGTGGGCGTTGCTGTCACCAGCATTCCCTACTTTCATATCTCGATTCTAATACTGGTGACAATGGACACACAGAACTCACACACCATCCTCACAATTAAGGGGGGCTTGTGAAGGATGTTCCACCACTTGTCTGCCAGCTTGTCATGCTGTGTTGGCCTGGGGGCTGCTCCAAGCCTAGAAGAGGTGTCACTAGTATTTCAAATGCTGACAGGGGCACCCAAAGGGAACAGGTTTCCGTAGAGCGTTCGGACTAAGAACAGACTAGGTAGATGAACTCGCCTGCTCGCTTTGGAGGCAGGAGCCACTGGAAAACTTACCCATAGCATGGAAACATTGTCACGTGCTGAAGGGCTGATGACGGGAAGCAGAACGTGGTCAGAGACAGTGCCGCCGGGGGATGGCCCCCGCCGGCTGGAAGGGACTGGAGCTGTAACAGGGGAAGCTGCTTTCTCTGATTGGAGTCAATGAGGGTGGCTGGCGTGGAGGAAGTAAAGCCTTCGAGAGCTTCATCTGCTGATGGGGCAGTCCTCAAAAGGAGAAGGAACTTCTGCAAACAACCACTTGTCGTCAGGACTTGGAATGCACAAATACAAATTGAGAATAAACTCCAAGCCATCAAAAATTAAATGGACTGCCTACAGATCGACATTTTAGGATTCATGGCCATTTTTCATCAGTCAGGGGTTGACTATGCTGGGGAAAGGAATGGCATTGTGTTCATCATCACGAAGGCATCAGCTGGTGGAGCCACGCTATCTGTGACAAGATCACATTTACTCGCCATCATGGAAGTCCAATCAATGCAACTGCTATTGAGATTTCTGCACCAACCACCAAAGTTAGCGATGAAGAAGTTTGTGGGGGAGTAGAAAGATTTCTCCCAGGTTATCTCCCCAAATATGTGCCTAACTTAAGATGCTTGCTACACGTGGCAGATGACTACACTTACACGGCAAGCAAAGTAGGTCAGGAGCTATTCTCCCTAAGGGTTATTAGCTACCCTTAGCCATCAGACTGTATAGCCTGTCCCATCCTAAAGTAGGTCTACTCCCTTCTGATAAGCATACCAAGAGAGTACTTCCTTATAGGAGACAGGTCAAGCCCACCCAAGGATGATCAGTGTTAGGCTGCCATGTTGAGGCTAGGATTCGCCTTTCTTGTCACATGGACACCCCTAGTCTCTCCCCTTGGTATTATGTATACACCCCTAGCCCACCCCCTTCCTGTGATTATACAACCCTTTCCTGTGACGTATGTCCTTACCTGTAATTAGGCGCCTTGCATGGCACCAAAGGGTATATAAGTCTTGGGCACAACAGAGCGCTCTCTCTCTCTCTCTCTCTCTCTCTCTCTCTCTCTCTCTTCCCCCTGCCTGCACCAGATGCTCTTGTCCCCTCTCCCTCATGTAATCCCTTCCCCCACTCACTCTCTTTCCATGTGGATGACCTGATGGGCAGAGATGAGCATGCTATCATGAAATGTGTCCGACTCTTTTTTTGGGGGGGTGGAGGGGGCATCACTGCCCTCTGGTGGTCGTGGGAGCTACCCAGCACTGCTCCTGAGAGCCACCGCTGGATTTGAACTGCCAAGCCCATGGGCCACAGTCCTGCACTCAACCACTTACGCCACCGGGGCTCAGCTGTCCGACTCTTATTATTCCTTTCTCTCTCATGCTTTCCATAACTTTACGATAATAAAGAATAATTATCACTTTACAACTGTGCCTATCGAACTCGTGATGTATGTATCAGAGGCTGGCTTCCTCTGATAAAAGTTGAAGAATTATGCCAACATCTTCAGTCTGAAGCTTATCAAACATGCAATTAAGATGCACTGAGGGCTATAAAAGCCAGCAACAAAGAGGAAGGAGCAGTAGCTAGAAAATAGGGGCTTTTGTGATAGAATTTTGTGAGACCAACAACTTCACAGCAAACCCCTTTTTTTCAATGACCAAAGCAGTGACTACATACATGGACTTCTCCAGATGGAATATACAGAAATCAAATTGAGTACATCCGAGGAAACAGGGCTTGCAGAAACTCAATATAAGCACCTAAAGCCAGACCAGGAGCCAACTATGGAACAGGCCATTAATTGCACCTAGGTAAGTTCAGGTTGCATCTGAAGAAAATGATAGCAAGTCCAGGGGACCCAAAATATGACCTTGAGTCCGTCCTACTTGAATTTCAAGGACATTTCAAGAACAGATTTGATACAATGAACACTAATGACAGGAGGTCTGATGAGCTGTAGGATGACTCATAACCCCACTTGAGGGGAATGAAAAACAGAAGGGCAGCTGAGCATATACATTGGGTTGTGTAAGATACAGGGGGTGGGGGAGGAATATCAATAACAATAATAATATCTAATATAATTACAAGGATTCTTGGGGGGAGAATGGGGAACAAGAGAAGCTGATATTTTAAAATTTTGTTTCTATGGTGTGTTTGTTTTCCTTCCTAATAGAATTGTGTCTGAAAACCATTCCATCACCATGGCTCTCTTGTCAGAACTGAGCATTCTCTAACACCTTCGGTCATGGTCATCCAGTTTTCCTGAACACTCTGTTACGTGCTGTGAGGGAATGAACATTTAAGTGTGTAGTGTGTACGACGTTGAATTGTGAATTAGTGGAACTTAAGATGTAACAGTTTACTAACACTTCAAGATAATGGCACTTGTTAATCTCTTTTTAAAATGTGCCCCCAAATTTAAAGCTGGACCATCATTGGAATTTAGAAACAAATTGTATCTGCATGCCATTTTAGGATTTTGGCATGCACATTAAGAATTCCATACAGGCCGAGCCCCGGTGGCGTAGTGGCTGAGCCCCGGTGGCATAGTGGTTGTGCGCGGGACTGTGGCCCACTGGGATGGAGGTTCGATTCCAGCTCCACGGAGCAAAGGCTGGGCCTCCTACTCCCACCACCTGAGGGCAGTGATGCCAAAAAAAAAAAAAAGAATTCCATACAAATAACTCAGAATGTCTTTGTACTGATCTCAAAACAACCAATAAAAGGCCAATTACAAAAAAAAAGAGAAAATTATTTAGAAGAACTAAAAGGAAGAACATACTTAGCACATATTAAGCTAAAGAAAAGAAAAAATTCAAGGTTTGTGTTGTAATATCGAAAGCTTCTATAAGGAAAATATTACATGATATAGGAAGCATCCAAAGAAGATGGAAAGGCCTCTCCCCACAGAAGAATTTACTTTAGAGGACAGAACTGGAGCTCAGGGGAAAGAGACATGTCTGACCAGAGCAGGTGAAGGGGGAGAAAGAGAGAGTGGAGCGCATCTTGGCCCACTGGGCCTTGAGGATGATCTCCCCACTCATGACAGCCAACACACAGAGAGGACCAGAGGACCAGCTCCACGGTGAGACACGACGTCCCTTGCTGACCCATGGCCCTATGGGGGCCAACAATGGAGACAGTGTCAGGAGTGCAGAGTCTGGCCCTACCACACAGAGAAAAACACTCAGGGCGTGCAGCAGAGTAGCAGGGGGAGCAGAGCATGGAGGTTTGAGGCAGTGCCAAGGATAGACTTTGGGTCCAGGGCGTGGACCGGGAGTCACTCCTGGAGGTCAACAAACAGACCTTGAACTATTTACAGGTTTGTTTTTTTTTTCTGCACATTGGTTTTTTCTTGTTGTAGTAGCTGCTTTGTTTTCTTTTATTGCTTTATATTGCTATTATTAGCCTTGCAGGTCTATTTAGATAAGATGGACTGAATCAGTGGTTGCAACGTTTCTTTCAAGTGGGTCATTTTTCTATTGTTTTTCACAAAAATTTTGCTCGTGAGTCACAACCCTTCTATTTTAGATGACACATTCTCTTAGAGTACAGAGGATAAAAACATTATATAGGTGGGATAATCTCATATACCTTAAATATAGAATTATGAATTTATTATCATGAAATCTATATTTACAACTTGAAAGAAATCATAAAATGTTAGCAGAAAAGTAAACACC
>PVJH01047456.1:0-11372 GCA_004026705.1 Nesogale talazaci
AAGGATTTTGTCTTGGTTGGATCCACAATCAATGCTCATAAATCAGCAGTCAAGAGATGGAAAGATGCACTGCATTAGGTAAATCTACTGCACAACACCTCTTTAAAGTACTGCAAAGCAAGGATGCTTTACCTTGAGGACTAAGGTCAAGCAAAGCCATGGCATTTTCAATTGTCTCCTAAGTTGGACACTGAATAAAGAAGTCTGAAGAAGAATAGATGCATTTGAATTATGGTGCTGGCAAAAAATACTGAAAGTAATATGGCTTTCCAACAGAACAAACAAAATCTGTCATGAAATAAGTATCACCAGAATGCTTCTTAGAGACCAGGATGGTGAGACTTTGTCTCATATATCTTGGGCATGTCATCAGAAAGGCCAGGTCCCGTAGAAGGCCAGCGACAAAGAGGAAGACCCTCAATGAACTGGATTGACACAGTGGCTGTGACAATGGATCAAACATTAGGAACAATTATGAGGATAGTGCAGGCTCAGGCAGTGTTTTGTTCTGTTGTGCAGGGTGTCCCTACGAGTCAAAGCCAACTCTTTGACATCTAACAACAGCACCAATCCAAGTCTCTGAACAAACAATTGGGTGGGCCGATGCAGTCAAGGTATGCTTGACACCAACAAAAGACACTGATGAGATTTTGTTACCAAATTACTAGCTAAAGGATAAGCCATTTTTAAAGAGAAGTGGGAAAGAAACTGAGGACCCTGTAAAATCTCATTCAAAGTCTGTCTGAAGTGGCAGCAGTCTGCAAAACCAAATGTATCACGGACAATGGCAAGGAGGCTATGAGGTACAGTGCTGAGGCTAGGGCTAAGACTAAGGAACTGTGAGACAGACTAACTGTCGCCCAGCTTTGTGGCTCAGGTGCTAAGGAACAATGTGGCTGAAAAGTTGAGCACTGGAACAAGATGAGGTTGTGGAGACTCAATGACTGTACCCTTATTGTGTGCCACTCTGATTTGTAGCAACCTATTGACTTCCGTAATAACCAAAAACTGCCTGCCATGGAATCGAGTGTGAGTCATAGCGAGTCTGTAAGACAGAGAAGAACTGGCCCTATGGTTTTCCAAAAATGTAACTCTTTATAGGAGCAGAAAGCCTCTTCTTTCTCTTGTGGAGCGGTTTTGAACTGCTGACTCTGGGATTAGCAGTCCAACCAGTAACCACTATGCCATGAGGGCTCCTAAATTCTGAATATTGTCTGTGAGTTCTGTGCGGCTATTACAATGTATTATCAAACTCAGCATATGTAGAGTGACTTGGGAGGAAGAGTTGGTGTCAGAATAAGAAGAGGAGGAGGAAATATAGAGGCCTGCCTGACCCCTGCCTCATGGCAATAGGGAAGTGAGAGGAGGTCAAATCCGTCAAACCTCCATTGTTGCTTACTGCACAACCGAGGATCCTTCTATTGAGAAGTGTCACAATAAATCTAATCTTATGATTTAACAAGTAGTGACTGGTATAGTTTAGTTAAGAATAAAACTTGGTAAAGATAAATTATAGAAAAAACCTCAAGACAGCAGGGGACCATGATTTTATAAAATATATAGATGGTATGGCATTTATTATTACTGAAAAATATACATGAAACATGAAAACAACTTACATCAGTCACTATTCTTCTTCTCATTCATTTTCCTTCATTTCCAGTATTTCAGAGTTTATATGACGACTTACACTGCAACTGCCAACTTAGACCAAACTTAGAACCTTTCAACGTCTTCTCTAAATTATAAAAAATCTTAAGTAGTTAACGCTTTCTACAAAATAAACTTAATAATCTATCCCTCTTGAGAGAGCAACACTTGATAATAGCTAGCTAGGAAAGGTGAGAGAGCAGAGCAGAGATTTCAGTAGCTGTCTGATGCAGGGCAGACTGCACATGAAAACCGAGTTCTTCCAAATTAGAAGGACATAGTAAAAACACTGTGGTTTTCCAAGGAAAGCTCTGAAAGGCCATGCCATAAGAGTACACACACGCTTTAGGACTAAGACTAAAGGCAAAACTGAAGGAGAACCACTTTAGTGAAGCCTTAAATCAGTCCTTCACAAACGCACACTTAACTGTCTCCTAGAAATCACACATACTTGAATGCACAAAAAAATATGAAAGGGGTGACTAGAAACTGTTATGGCTTATAATATGTATTTGTGGTAAGAAAAAAAGTATTGTTATTGGGGTTGCAGTTCATACATGGACAGTCCCTCCCCCCCCCCCCAATTAAGCAAGTTTAAATGTATCTCTGTGATCAGTGGGTGGCGACACAAAAGTTCTTGAATTAATATACTTGTCTTCATTTTGATAGGGTTGGAAGCCTTAAAAAAAAAATCCCATTTAAACTGTTGTTTCAGAAGGGATATGGTGTTAATTTCAAGGCAGAGGATGGTTAAGAAAATTATGACAAGGGCTGAGCCCCGGTGGCGTAGTGGTTGTGCGCGGGACTGCGGCCCACTGGGATGGAGGTTCGATTCCAGCTCCACAGGGGCATAGGCTGGGGCCTCCTACTCCCACCACCTGAGGGCAGTGATGCCTAAAAAAATAAAAATAAAAAAAGAAAATTATGACAAGAGTGTCCTGGAACTCCAAAGGAGTAATCCTGATCTATTTCCTCAGAGGATACAAGGCAACCATGGGGGGCTTATTAGGGAAGACGTTTCAGAAAAGAGAAAAGAGCACTGATGAAAATAAGATGAGGAAAGTTGTGAAGAATTCTTCTTTCTCTTCCCACCATGACAACGTGCCTGACTGATTCTTCAAGGGCTGTATAATGAGAACTGCATTGGGAAGCTTTATTCCATTTAAACCAAAGACCTTATCTTTCCTCTTCAGAGTTTTTTTTGGTAGCTCAAACTCCAAGACCATCCTAAAGAAACATGATTTAAGTCCCTCTATGATGGCAGAGTGGCTGTTTTGACACGGAGAAATAGGAAAGTGTACAATTCTTTGAGAAGATTTAGAAATGCTGCTTTCAGAAATTTATAGTTTCACTAAGTGAGATGTTAAGAAACTGTTTAATACTTTTATGTAATAAAAATTTCTCTGATTTTGTAGAAATTGTTCTTACTTACCCTCATAGACCCCCCTTTTCCTCAAAACTACCACCAGAACACATGCATTTATTTGTCAATAAAGAGAAGAAATGTTGAGCAAATAATTATTTTAAAAGGCTACATTTTAAGAAATTCAAACTCACTTCACTAAAGAAGATAAATGCCTTTGCAACATGGTAGAGCAGTACAAAAGGGAAAGAAAGTAGAAGGGAATACTTCTGATTTAGTAGTACCTGCTACTTAGCCTACAAAACGTAAGTGACGTTTTCTCTTAAGACTTATTAATACCCAAGCATTATGTGGATAATGATGTATGAGAGAATGTGTACTATCCAAATGTGTACAGCTCTGTTTAAATTACATGACCTTCTAGGTCGACGACTGCATGGAACAAATCCTTGTTTCCAGAAGCTGAAGGAGATTCATAACTATATAATTTTAAAAAATAGACAGTGAATTAAATGCAAAAGTTGTATTTCTTGAAGAGTATGCAAATGACCCAGAAACTGTAACCAAAAAACAGTTACAGAAATAACTGAAAAGAGGGCTGAGCCCCAGTGGCGTAAGTGGTTGAGTGCAGAACTGCAGCCCACGGGCTTGGCGATTCAAACCCAGCGGCGGCTCTCAGGAGCAGCACTGGGTAGCGCCCATGACCACCAGAGGCCGTGATGCCCCCACACACACAAAAATAAATAAAAATAACTGAAAAGAATGAATATGACAGATAAAAAATTGGTAATGTATACACAAAATTCATATGTATTGGTAATTTTAAGCAACTGGGCATATATTAAATGTAAATGAGTCTTTCCTCTGCTTCTTCACTAAAAGGACAATGCAGAATACAACAGAAAAAAAAACTTTGGGAAAATTTGGCATCTAAGATATTTTTCATGTTTACACAAAGATGAACCTTTTACTTCTAAGTGCTCTATTTAAAAGTACAGGGAATTAAATGAGAATAAGGGAAAGCTTCAATATGGGCAAAGGGGGGGGGGGGGGGGAAGAAGGCTACGCCCTCCCTACAGGCCAAAAAGTACATTTAAGATTTCATGCTTCTGTCACAAAATTGCCACAGTAATTTTGTAAAAGTAGTTTTTATATTAGTTCTGCCTCTATTCTCAAGAAAATATCTTAAATATACTATTCTATCTGTATACTTATAAGTCTGTAAAACAAAAAACCTCTCGCGGTGTACAAAGATGATCTCTGTAGTTGTTAAAGTTGCCATGTTCCTTAGGCCACATGCTTCCTTCCCTGTGTAGTACTTCTGTGTCATCAGGGTGGGGCAACTGTTATCCTCCATGCCAATCCATCTATGTGGTAGATGCTAATGCCAAAGGCATTACAAGTCACAAGTACAAGTCACAGAAAAAAATAACCCATGTCCCCTGTATTTAGAAATATTATTTCCTTAAAAAACAAATATACTGCTAAGCATAGGCTGGAAAGAGAGTCATTATGCTTTTAAGCACTTCTCTAAATCATTCCTTTAATAGCAAAAATAACCTATCAAAATAATAATTTTTTTTCTCATTGAGTATTAAGTTTGTATTAATAAATAGCCAGATTTTAAAATTTTCCCCAAGCTCTAACTATTAATATAACATTACAATTATGAAACATAAGCAGACTGCGATATTATGGTTAAGTCATTCATTTAATTCTTGGTTAAATAATGAATTTTAAGCAGATGACCATAGGGAACCATCAGCTCAAAATTCCAACATTTTAATAAATGTGCCTTAAAATTAGCTGATTTCTAAATGCATGTAATTACCCTCTCCCACCCTACAAACAACATTTACAAATATGGTTTAAGTTAAGAACAAGTAAAAATGACACTAGATTAATAACATTATTCACTCAAGGCAGCTTATACTAGTACACAAGAGGGCCATGCACTGTGATCATTATTTCTCTAATAAACAGTACACTGAAAAATGCTGGTATTTTATCTAGTGTGTTCACCAGACCTATATGAATATGCACAAAAATATGTGTGTATGTATATATAGAGACAGACAAATCAACAGACCCACAGAGAGGGGATTTAATGGTAGTACAAATAGCATGTTCCATTGCTACCCATAAGGTTGGAGTCTTGAATCCATCCCAAGGCACTTCGGAATAAAGGCTTGCAGACCTACTTTGGAAAACACCCATGAAAAACACCCTAGGGTGCACAGTTGGACTCTGCTACACATGGAAAGGACTCTAAAGTAACTGTGGCATTTTCTGGTTTTCCTTCTCTCATAAAAAATATATTTGTGCATAAATCAAACTATTTTAAAAGTATTGCACAACACATTACATACAAGGTTGACAATTAGTGCATTTTCAAGGAAGATCTACTGTGAAACAGAATTAAAAACAATGTTCAGGTTAAACCAAAGTACTCACGTTGATGCCCATCCCATCAAAGGATTTTCCCATCTCTCCCTGGTATCAAACTCCATTTTCCATTTCTTTGTGTTGTTTACTCCAGATTGCATGTTATTCCGGGCAGGCACAAATATCCTAACCTTTCTGGTTTTGATATGCTCTTCTGGAACTCCAGTTAAAGTGGTGATGTCCTACAGAAAAACAAGCAAATGTGTTTTAAACAACCCATATACAAAGGTACTTGCATTATTTTGTATAGTCACATAACTCTAGATTTGTTTATATATTTTTAAAAAGTTTTTGGCTTATACTATTTGGCTTATTCTGAATATACATCAGACATTCTTTCTCAAAATATATCACTTTGAAAAAAGTTGGATCATCCAGATGTTTTGAGCAATTTCTTTATTTAGACCCCTGTCCTGCTATTTCTAACAAGTAAATTGCTATTTTAATATATGAAAATGTCATATTGGGGTGAGTAGCACAAAAAAACAGTTTCATTAAAGAGAGAGAGAGAGAGAGAGAGAGAGAGAAACAAAGAGAGAAAGAAAAGTCCTTGTCCAACAATGCCTGGGTAATATCTGAAAAGTATGCTGAATTGGAATTGACTTGAGGAGAATGGTTTTGATTTGGTTTGAGTTTATGGTGAAAGAAGAGGCTGTAATCAATAAGTTCTTTTGTGAGCAATTGTTAAGCTAGTTAGCAAAGAAATAAAGTTGAGAATAGTAAATAAAAGCATTAAGTAAGCTTTATAGAAAAAGTCTATTTATTCGTAGTCAATCTATTCAATTATCTGTAAACAACGTGAGTTCTTTGGTTTAATGAACGTGAGATGAAAACAATGGAAAAGTTCTAAACTGTTTTTCTCTATTTCTACCAGGAGCCCTGGTAAGCAATGAACTGCCAATCATAAGGGTCACCATTCAAACCCACCAGACACAAATGTGGACTCGCTGTTATGTGCCTAGGAGCCCTGTGGCACGGTGGCTTACACGTCAGGACTGCTAATTGCCCGGAGAGCAGTTGGAACCACCAGCTGCCCCACTGAGAGAGATGAGGGGCAGTTCTACCCTGCTCGGCAGGGTCTGTATGAGCCAGAACTCACTCACTGGCAGAGAGTTTGGTGTTGAGTACGTGTCCACTCTTAAGTTTTTAAGTTTTCTCATGCCCTGGTGGTGTACTGGTGAGGAGTGCATGGTCACCAGTTATAAAGCACCAGCAGCTCCATGGGATAAAGACGGGGCTTTCTATTTCCATAGACAATTATAGTGAATACTGACTCAATAGCAGTGGGAAAAATAAAACGAGTTGGTACATATCTTTCAAAAGACATGATGAGCACTTCTACTTGGTAGTTTTTTTTGTTTTTTTGTTTTTTTTAGGGCATCACTGCCCTGGTGGTGGGAGTAGAAGGCCCATCCTTTGCTCCTGTGGAGCTGGAATTGAACCTCCATCCCAGTGGGCCGCAGTCCCGGCGCACAACCACTACGCCACCGGGGCTCAGCCCTACTTGGTAGTTTTTAATCGCTAGGTATAACTCCAAGGAAAAATAATTTAAAGCATTAGTATATTAAATGACATTTTAAATAATAACACTTCTACTGAAGAGCCTGAGATAACACAACTTATTTCTCAATTCATGGAAGTATTTATAATGTGGCCCATTAACTTGATATGGAATATACCTATAAAGGAATATGCTCTACTTTCTCAGAGAGAGTTGAAGCAATGTCTTTTCCAAATAGCACCTCCTCCATTCTGAGATAAGTCATAAAAAACCCACCAGACACAATAATCAATAAAACTCAAAAAAACTCAAGAGTTTTTTGACTTTTAAGGAAAACAAGACTTGTAAGAAAGAATATACATTAAACTCTCAACAACAGTTACACCTCAGGACAATGAGTCTAAAACAGAAAAATACCGAATGATTTTTGGATGGAAAATTTCTTTAAAATATTCAAACATGGGCTGAGCCCCAGTGGCGTAGTAGCTGTGCGCGGGACTGAGGCCCACTGGGACAGAGGTTCAATTCCAGCAGTGGGATTGGCCCTCCTACTCCCACCGCCGGAGAGCAGTAATGCCCCAAAAAGAAAAAAAAATACTCAAACATTCAGGGGCTGAGCCCCAGTGGTGTAGTGGTTGTGCGCGGGACTGAGGCCCACTGGGACGGAGGTTCAATTCCAGCAGTGGGGCTGGGCCTCCTACTCCCACCACCGGAGTGCAGTGATGTCACACCCCCCCCCCCAAAAAAAAGTTAAAAAAAAATACTCAAACATTCACTGGTATCCAGTCGATTCCAAATCATAGTGACCCTATAGGGTAGGGTAAAATTGCCCTTGCCATTCCCAAGACTGTATCTCTTTACGAGGATTAAAGCCATATCTTTCCCCTGCAGAGCAACTGGTGGTTTTGAACTGCTGACCTTGAGGTTAGTAATCCATTGCATGACCAATCTCCCGTGTTACCTGGGTTCTTGGTGCTATGCTCGCTTTATTTTGAACTCTTAATTACCAATGGTCCTCGTGCATTCTTGAACTGTGGCACTTACTTGTATCTTTCCCCAATTGAAAATTGGCATTAAACTTGGGTGCAAGTTGCCCTGAAACAGAATCATCATTTCAACACAGTAGGCTGCCAAAGAGAGAAAAGGATTGGCATCGCTCACATAACTTGACACCAGGGTACAGAAGCTCCAACGTTCTGAGTCCTTGTGGGCAAACTCTTAGTCTAGACAAACTGCTTTCTCACACTTTGAAAATGTCTTTAACACTCTATTGTTATCATTCCATCCACAGTTTCAGGTAGTGACAGAGGAACCTGTCCTTCAGGGGACAATGGGCTAACACTCCAGCTCCTAGATTCCATTAAAACAATCTAATACTTGAAAAGAACTATGAGGACTTAAGTTTAACTTGCTACTGGTAGCTCAATGCTTTGCTTTCCTTTTAAGGTCTCAATTAGCTATTTATGACTCAAACTAAAAATAAATATACTGCAACCTACTTAAACTATATTGAATAATGACATTCTCCAGAGATAACATTTCTACTTCTATTCTGCAATACCAATCACCTATTACTATTTATTTATTTATTTATTTAATTGGAACTCCAGGTGAGGAACAAATATAATTTATTTTTAAACTTATTTACAAAAGATACTTTGGGCTGAGCCCTAGTGGCGTAGTGGTGTGCACGGGACTGCAGCCCACCGGGGTGGAGATTCAATTCCAGCAGCGGCTCCACAGGAGCAAAGACTGGGCCTCCTACCTCCACCACCAGAGGGCAGTGATGCCCAAAAAACAAAATACAAAACTTATCTGAGGGCAGTGATGCCCCCTCCCCCCAAAAAAACAAAACAAAACAAAACAAAAAAACAACAACAAAAGATAATTTGAAGGTGTCAATCCTGCTTTCACATATTATGTATTTTATTGGTAAAACAGTGCTAAATAATTTACAAATCTTCTATTACAAAACAGTTAAATCATACAAGGTAAGAGAAGCCTTTGAATGGTACCCAAAGAATCTCAAAACCGGTACTTTACCCAAGACTCAACAGTTCATTAATTATCTGTGAATTTTAACACGGCAAGTTATCCTACAGGTGTATATGGATTTAACGGATTAAAACAAATAGTTCTTAAACAGTTGGGCCAAGTATAACACATTCCTATTTCTAGGAAATATCACTTTTGTAACAGGATAAACTTTTAGAAATACAACCTTACATATAATGTGCTTTTATGATATGGTAGCTTACAAAGTTAATCAAAATTTAAGATTAAATGGCATCGTGAACACAATTTGATCCTGAAGAAATACATAACATAATTCCAAGTCTCAATTTTTCAACACCACCACCTTCACAATTTTTACATTTGGAAAAGCTATTTGCTGACCTTCCATTTAAGAAACCTAACTGCACAAAACAGAAATTTTAGAAATATGCCAATATGTGACATTTTTGCTTAAAATAATCAAATCTGTGATAAAATCAGCTTTCTACATAAAATTATATGATTTGATGATCAACTGTCCCTATTTATCTTGTGTGAATTCAACTTTTTTTTTTTTAAACAAAGGAAGCAGGGGACAAGCAATGGGAAGTTGGTGTCAAAATGCAGAAAAACCTCCCAGCAAGCTTCTTGCAGCCACCCAGGATTTAGAGTCTTGCTGGCTGCTCTCTTTTCAATACCAGAATTTCACACATTTCAATGACTATTATGACTTCAAAGAATCAAATTTTCACCATTGTCCGTCATCTGCCTGTTGATTTGTATAAAGGAGTTCTTCTGCATGCACTCCAAACAAAAGCCTCCTTACTTTTGTGGCTATATATCAAGTTTAAAAGTTTTGTTTGTGACAGTTGTGTCTTTGGTAAATTAGGGTAACACTGAGGGAGTGCAGCTGCTCTGCAGGAACCTCCTTTTTGGCACCATTTCACTTAAATAAAAACTGAATAATTAGCTTCTGCCTTTATTAAACCACAAAAATGCCACTGGCCTTAGCAATTACTTCCGGTTGCCCCACCCACTTAACCTTAACAGTTTACACTACCATAAAGAGAAATAAATGAAGGGGTTTGGGGGTTGTTGGGTTTGGGTTTTTTTGTTTTTTTTTTTTGCCATTTTGAAAGAATTTTTTATAGACTTTTCCATACACCCCTCAAAAGTCATAATCTTTACCAGGTTTTTTGGTAATAAGCTCTCCTTAAAATGATATTATCAAATCAATGTTGAAAACAGAACACTTAGAATAGAACATTAAGTATATATACTGCCTTTAGAGAACTGGTCAACAATAGGCTAAGTCACCAATTATATATCTCAATTTATTTTAGAATTACTAACTAAGCTAAATTTGATGAATGCATTTACATTCTACTTGAAAAATGAAATATATTAAAAGCAAAACAATATAGGATCCATAATAAAAACTTCCTTTCAAGTATGCTGCAGATTAAAAATATTAAACAACCTTCCAGATATTTAAGGATATTTTATAACTCGCATTTTAAAAAAGATAAAGCATTGCAAGATAGAACAACCATATCTTTTACTTTCCAGAAACAAATTTTAGACTCATCTAAAAAGGTAGTGGCCACACCAATTCAGATATAACTAAAACTGCCAAAATTAAATCAGGGGTGTGCTAGTAAAACCATTATTTTCATTTGCTTGTATACACAATAAATTGACCTGAGAGTCTAACACTAGGCAATGAAATAAAACATTGTATTGTGACAACTGTTATATTTTGCATGCTAGACAAAATTAAGGTAGAGAATTTTAAAACCTACATTAATTTAGATTAAACTATAAGACAATTAAAAAAAACAAAGCCCTAAATTCACTCACATCACAATTTGTTCTCAAATATTGAGGCTGTAAATCTCTAAGGGAGCAGAAGGACTAGTCAATTTGAACCACTGACCAAAGCTTATCAAAAACACTACCAAAGCTCTTTTAGGACAAGACTCTTTCTTACGCCATCTGGTCCATTCTGACTCAGTGATCCGACAGGACAGGAGAGAACTGCTCTTGTGGGATTCTGAGACTGCAACTCTATTTTTTTTCCCTTTATCTTTCTTTTATTTCCTATATACACTTCAGAATACATTAGATAGCAATAGACACATATAATGGGATTTTATTTAGTTATATCTCAATTTTGATCATTTACTTTAAGATGATTTCTTATGAATGTACATATAATTGCAATCTATATTTCCTAATTTTTCCTAGGTGACATATCATACAAATTATAATGTATACGTATACATATACATATCTGTGGCTATGACCATTTTTCAAAAATCTATTTTTGTTATCTTATTTTACAGAAGACCATGAATATTTTTAGAGGATATTTAGAAATCCCTAATGCTTTTCAAGACTAACTCTTTTTTTTTTTTT
>PVJH01047457.1:0-11300 GCA_004026705.1 Nesogale talazaci
CATCCTCCACCATGCCTCACTGTCCCCTGTCCCCTGCCCGCCACACCCTGCTGCCCCCAGTCCTCCACCATGCCCCACTGCCCCCCTGGGCCCTATCCTCCACCACATCGCACTGTCCCCCTGGCCCTGTCCTGTACCATGCCCCACGGACCCTTGGATCCTGTCCTCCACCACGCCCCACCGCCTCCTGGATTCGGCCTCCACCTGCAGGCAGGACAGAAGATCTCCGACCCCCACTGCCCTGGGGCCTCAGCCCTGCCCCACCAGACAGAGCAGGGACAGAGCTGTCCCTGGTGGCCCTGAGCACTTTCCTCGACCACAGCCCACCCTAACAGAGTGGGCTGGGGGGCCTCTGGGGACCTGGGCTGGCCGAGCCGCTGACCTTCGTGCTTGTAGGTCATCTCCTGGCAGCCGGAGAAGTAGAGGCAGACGAGGGTGCACAGGCACAGGAAGAAGGAGAAGTACAGCACGAAGAGCAGGTACTCCATCGCTGCTGCAGCCCAGCCGCGCTCACGGGCGGTCACCGCCTCCCGGGCACCCACAACCCGCCACTGCGGTTCCCGACCGCCTGCAGGGGCCCCTGGTCTGAACTCCAGGTGCCGGCTCTGGAGGGTGCCGGGCACTGGGACACCAGCCACAGAGAAAAGCCGCTGCGGGGCTGCTCACCGAGGGCAGCTGGTGAACCAGGGGCTCGGGGACCTCCTGCAACCCCAAGCCTGCGCCAGCTGAGCGCCTGTTGTCAACGACACGGTCCCCTGGGCCTGGGTCCCCAGGAGCAAGAGTGGCAACAGCAATGGTGACGCGAGAGAGCCGCCCCTCCCCCCCGCCCCCACTGCCCAGCCAGCTGGCAGGAGCCAGCTCCCTGCACTGGGGGTGGGCGGCGGGGGTCTCTGCCATGCACCCGCAAGCCCCAGCCCCTGCTGCCCACTCCCCAAACACACTGGTGTCTCTGCCACCAGAGCAGGGGTGTGTGTCTGTGCGCCGGCCTGCCCAGGCCACAGCGAAGCAGCCCTCAGCAGAGCCCCTGTGTGACATGGTGGGGGGGGGGGGGGACAGCAGATACAAAGAGCCACTCAAGGGACGGCAGTCACAGAGAGTAGCCGGGGCCTGTAAGCTCACGGGCCAGCGGCAGGAATGCCCAGTGGGGTGTGGGTCACAGAAGCCACATTCCCCTAGCCCAGTCCTGCCTGCCACCAGCAGGTGAGGATGTGCAGTCCCTGACTTCCCTCTCCTACCACTGGGCAGACAGGTGTGAGGGCCTGGGCCACCACACAGGGTGCCCACAAGGGACAGACCAAGGTGGCCAGTGCCGGCCCCCTCCCCCTGCCCTCTGTGGGCTCCACTCCCTGCCCCCCCCCCCCAGCCTGGCTGGTGTCTGAGTAATATGAACGCCCTGAGCACGGCCTGTTTCAGGAGGGAAGCAGGACCCTGCCAGTCGCGGTGGGGGACAGCACTGGCCATGTGGACAAACCAACGCTGTGGTTCACCCTGCACGAGCAGAGAGCAGGAGGAAGCCGCCTCCCTCCTGCAGTCAGGGCTCAGCGCCCGGTGACCAACTCGGGCCCTCTGACTCCTCAGTGCAGGCCCCTCGCCCAGCAGCTACCCGCTTCCAGAAACACAGGGCCGTTGTCCCGCTCGGCACCTCGTGCTTCCTAGCCTCCTCCGCCCGGAGGAGCCCGAACAATGACCCCTGCCTCTGAGCAGGCTGCTGAGCCGGGAGAGAGGTGCGAACCGCTGGGGCGCACACCCCTGCCACTCCGGGCCCGGACAGCAGCTGCGGCAGCGCGGGGACGAGGATGATGTCACCGTGGACCCCACGCGGAGGCCGGCCTCTCACACAGCAGGCCGCGCGTGAGGGGCAGATGGAGCACGAGGGGCGGGGCCGTGCTGGGGGTGGGCACGAGGGGCAGGACGGGGCCGGGCGGGGCGCGGGGCGGGGCGGAGCAGAACAGCGTGGCCAAACCTTGCGAACAGTCTGCCGCTGCTGTCCAGTGGGTTCCGGCCCACAGCCGCCTTGTGGACCGTGGAACAAAGCGCTGTCCTCCAATGGTCCCGATGCCTGAGTCCGCAGTTGTGGCCACTGTGCACGCCCATCCACTTTACCAAACGTGATGTCCCTCTCCAGGGACTGGCCTCTCCAGACCACGTGTCTGAGGCACGGGAGACGAAAGGGGCCTCTGGCCGCACTTCTCTCCATGCATGCACCTGTTTTTTGGCAGTCCATAGCACGGTCCATATTTCTTTGTGGCGCACGACACACATACGGACAGTGGCGTGTTCATAAAGCCCGCGTGCACTTATATGTAACCACACTCTGCCCTGGCGTTTCCGAGCCTCAGACACACCAGCCATGCGCCTCCGGGTGAAGCCCCGACCTTGAACACAGGAGGCCAAGGTTAGACTCCCAGCGACCCCTCTGGTGGCAGCAAATAGCAATGACACCATGTCCCAGGGTACAGAG
Source organism: Nesogale talazaci (assembly GCA_004026705.1). Classification (NCBI taxonomy): domain Eukaryota; kingdom Metazoa; phylum Chordata; class Mammalia; order Afrosoricida; family Tenrecidae; genus Nesogale; species Nesogale talazaci. The sequence goes on from PVJH01047457.1 coordinate 2,462, forward strand.
CCCAAGAGAAGAGCCTGGAGCCCGGTGTGTCAGTCCCCCAGCTGCCTGACCTGGGGCAAGCGACCCTGAAATGGCATCTGTAACTTATGTCCACGGTCCTTGTAACTAGAAGGTGGACATAATCTTGTAAGCAGACTCCCTGCCAGGCAGTCCGTTGGCCCTCACCCGTAGCAAGCCTGCAGGGCAGGGTGGAGCGGGGCTGCCCTGTGGATTTCCCTGGCCGTTGGTGGGTCCTGGGACTCAGCGTGGCCCCCACCTCACTGCTGCACCGGAGGGCACAGGGACAGTGCTCCCTGGAGCCACAGAGCCAACCCATGCCCTCTGTCCAGACAGGGCGGCACTGCCCGAGAGCTGCCCAGGCTGCCAGACTGTCCAGGGGCAGACAGCCTCCCCCTCCTCCTCCGAGGAAGTCACTGTGGAGTCAAACTGCGGCGCCTGCCGTGGGCAGCCCCACATGCCCCCTGCTGCACGCCTGCACTCCCCAGGGAGCCACCCACCCAGACCAAACCCACCCCCACAGGGTCGATGCCGGCTCACAGTGACCCCACAGGACAGTCCTGGCTCTCTCCCCAGGAGCAGCTGGCAGTTTCAAACTTCCAACCTTGCAGTGAGCCTAACTGCTTCACCACCAGAGGAGCGAAAACCAAGCTGGCTGGCGTGGGGTCTGACTCTCGGCAGCCCGAGGGAGCGCTCCTCAGACGCCGATCTCACAGGAGCCTCATCTTTCTCCAGCAGAGTCACCCGAGGTTAGAACCCCCCAGGACCGGCGTCCTCGGGCCTTCAGAGAGAGGGCAGGAAACGTGGACCCACGCGCATGCTCACACAGGATGCCCTCCACTATGGCAGGGTGTGAGCAAGGGCAGCCCACAGCGGATTAGAGGCCACTGTACCCCCCCACCCCGCCCCCCGCTCTGCCCCCGAGTGCGCATTTCCTCCTGCAGCGAGTGAAGCCTCCCAGTTCCAAGGCCAGGTCTGAGACTGGGTCCACAAGGTGCAGGATGAGCCTTGGAACCAACGTGCCACTAGGTGGGCTAGGTGAAGCCAGGAAGACCAGGCTTTCCACAGCCCCGCTGCCCTTCTCACCACGTCAGGCATCTGAGCCCAGGGCCACACTTGCCACTTCCTCCTGCCCCCTGACTGAGACTGCATGGCACCCTCACAGCAGCCTCCCACAGAACACTGCCATGGGTGAGATCCCGCCTCCCAGAGGCCCTGTGGGGCCGAGGAGAACCACCCCCTGGGGCGTCCCAGGCGGCACATCTTGTCACCAACAGCCTCTGCCCGTCTGTCACAGGGTGTGTCGCTGTGAGGCTGGAAGCTATGCCGCTGGTGTTTCAAATGCTAGCGGATCACGCAAGGAGCACAAGGTTCAGTGAAGCTTCCAGATTGAGAACAGACAACCAAGAAGGGGTCGGCTGTCTCCTTCAGAGGAGTCGGCCAGGAACAACCCAATTCATAGCATCAAAACATTGCCAGTTCCTGCAAACACAAAGAACAGCAGCAGAGCATGGTCAGAGACAGGGCCAGAAGAGGAGCCCTTCGGGTCAAAACAACTCAACCCTTGACTGGCACAATGCTGCAAGTGGAGTCAAGCCTTTTGGACCCTTGTGAACTGGTGGGCAAAAGGGGGAAAAACAGCTGTAAACATCAACTGACAGTTGGAACTTGGAATGCCCAACATCCATGGATCTTGGAAATTTGAAAGCCATCAATAATAAACGTGGACATATAGCTACGTGTTTGTGAGCTAAAATGGACTGTTATTGGTCAGACTGAACCAGAAGACCATGTCCGCTTTACTCTGCCAGGAAGGACACAATCAGAGGGGTGGAGCTGCATTCATCCTCAAAATGGACATCTCAGGACCTTGGGGCACAAGGCCTGTCTAGATTCATAGTACATCTACCCACCTCCAAGGAACTCGAATCCAGATAACGATTATTCAACTTTATTCACCAATCGTGAGAGCTAGTTTGGTTGTTATAGATTATGTCAACAGAAGCACAATGAATTGTTCCAGAATTCTCGCTATCCATAATGTGTTATGGTCCACACAGTTGAATCCTCTTCTGAATCCAGCCCGACCTCTGGCAGCCCCCTGTCAATGTACTGCTACTGCTGTTGTTGGATGAAATTCAGCAAAGTTTTACTTGCCTGTGACATCAAGCGATGTTGTTCTGCAGTTTGAACATTCTGTTGGGAGTGGGTACAAATGTGGATCTCTTCCAGCCAGCTGGCCAAGAAACTGTCTTCCAAACTTCCTGCCACACACAAGTAAGTGCTCCCAGTGCTTCATCACTTTTTGAGCATTCTAATTGGCATTCCAAAGATTTTAGGAGCTCTGATTTTGGCTAATGCTGTCAGTGCAGCTTGAACTTCTTCCATCAGAATCACTAGTCCTTGCTCATCTGAAACAAAGAGGAACACCTTTGTTTCCTCCTGAAAGGGTGGAAGGTTGACTAGATCTTTCGGTCCAGTGACTCTGTGTATGTTTCCCAATCTCTCTTGAGGCTTCCTGCACCTTTCAGTGTTTTTCCCATAGACTCTTTCAAGACTGTAACTCAAGACTTGAATTTCCTCTCTAGTTCTCGAAGGTTGATTTGGAAAAGGGGAAAGAGGAAGAGGAGGAGAAGGAAAGGGAGGAGGAGGAGGAAAAGAAGGAGGAAGAAGAAGAGGAAAAGGAGGAGGAGGAAGAGGAGAAGAAGTTGCTGCGGTGTTCTTCCCTTTTGGTGTTCTAGATCTTTGCATGTTTCACTGTGACATTTTGTCCTTGGGCTGTCCGTGGAAATGTTCTCTTCAGTCCTTTGGCTTCACCCTTTCCTCCATTTTTCTGAGCTGCTCTATGAGTCCGAGCACGCTTTCACCTCCTCTGACATCCGTTTGGTCTTGTCTGTCTGTCCAAGGACGGTGAGTCGCTCCGTGCTGCTGCTCCTGATGCCATTGCACAGCTCCTCAGGTCTCCGTCACTGCAGCGTGTTCAAAGCCGCAAGCCTGCTCTTGGGACCTTCTCAACATCCAGGGGCGAGAGGCTCAAGGGTGTCTTTCGGGTCTAGTGGACTGATTTTCATTTTCTTCTACTTTAACCTGAATTTTCATCTGAGCGACTGGTGGACTGGAGGAGTCCACGGGCATCATGGCTGTTTGTGTGGTTGAACAAAGGTCTTTGCTACAAATGCATTTGCAAAATTCTATTGTGTGATCTCCAGCTTCATCTCTATCACCCGGATCATATTTTCCGACTACTGTTCCTTCCTCTTTGTTTCCAGCTTTTGCACTGCAATCACCAGTAATCATCAATACATTTTGATTGCATGTTTGATCAATTTCCAACTGCAGATGTTGATAGAATTATTTAATTTTTGTGTCCCTAGCTATTGTATTGGGGGCATAAATTTGAATAATATTTGTGTTGGCAGGATCTCCTGAGGGGAATAGAGATAATCCTATCACAAAAACATTGTCCTTCAAGGTAGATCTTTTAAAAAACATTTTTTTCAAGGTATATCTCGAGATATCTTTTTTTGACAATGATTGTGACTCCATTCCTTTTGATTGTGTTATTCCCGGCACAGTAAACTATGTAACTTTCTGATTCAAAATGGCCAATCCCAGTCCACTGTAGCGCACTGATGCCTAAAACATCGGTCTTTATGCATTCCATTTCACTTGGATGACTTCCAATTTTCCTAGATTCATACTTCTCACCTTCCGAATTCCCATGATTCGCTGATGTCTGCCACTGTTTCTTCTCATTGGACGAGCTGTGTCCCATCAGCAAATGAAGTTCAGTCCATGTCACCGTGGTCACCTCTCCCTTGAGAAACCAGCTCTTCCTCACTCCGCCACCTGCTGAGTGTCTTCCGAGCCAACAGTGCTCCACTCCCATTCATCAGGCCTTCAGTTTCTGACAAGGTTTCCAGCTGTGTCCGAGATTGTCAGGGGACCCTTCTTCTGAAGTGGGCAGCTGACTCCATCTCCCTTGTCTGCTCTAAGTCTGGGAAGTCTTCAGAGACCTGTTCACTGTGGATGGCCCTGCTGGCATTTGAAATGCCAGTGACACCGAGCATCACACACAGACACACACACATGTCAGAAAGCGACAGTGGACTAAGGTGCACTGGCCCAAGCCAAGACTCCATATGCACGTGAAAGCTGGACATTACATATGGAAGACCTGGGAGAAGACTGGATGCCTTTGAAGGGTGGTGCTGGCAGCACCACGGACTGCTCCAAGGAGAAAGACACCTGTCTTGGAAGACGTCCCGCCAAACTTCGCCTTAGAGACAAAGGTACTGAGGCTTCCTCTCACAGACTTTGGACCATTGTCAGGAGAGACCGGTCTCAAGAAAAGGACATCACGTTTGACAAAGTAAGGGGCAGCCACGACAGGATGGGCACGGTGGCTGCCATCAGGGGCTCAAAGATGCGACTGGTTGTGGGAAGAGTGAGGGCGCAGGCCTGGGCAGTGTTGCATCCTGCTGTGCACGGAGCCACTGTGGGTCAGAACTAGCCTGGTGGCACTGCACAGCAGCAGACCCTCGCAGGGCAGCCTGCCTCCATCCAAGCGGCTAGTGGCTTTGAACTGCCGACCTTGCAGCTGGCAGTCCAACCCCTTCTCTGCTGGGCCCCTTGCTGAGCAGAGCCGCCTGGCTGTCACCGAGGCTTGTGGTTCTACGTGACCATCATGCCCGTCTGCTTGGCTGCACCCAGAGCCTGTTCCAACACACTGCTCATAGGCACGGTCAGCTGCGTCCCTCTGCAGCTGTGAGGGAGCGCTCAGCTCTCCACGCCCCGCAGACAGCCTGGCGCCCACCCTGCCCCGACTCTCCACCACTCTGGTTCCCTGCCCAAGAGCCCTGCGGATGTGCCCGGACGTCTGATCCGTGACTTCAGCTTTGGTGACTGAGGCTGAGACCCTGTGTGCCACACGGGGATCCTCTCTCCGCCCCCCTCCCACAGCCTCACCTTGGGTGGCTTCAGGCTCCTCCCCCGCTGTCGCCGGGACCGAAGCAGCCGTTCTCGTTCCTAGGAGGAAACACAGCTGCCCACAGGTCAGCAGCCTGTCAGGCCCTAGCCCCCAGCCCCTTCAGAGACCCCAGCCCTCCAGCCCCTTCTCCCCAGACCACAGACCTTCAAATCCTCCAGTCCAGCTCCCCAGACACCCAGACCCTCAGTTCCTCTCCCCTGGAACCCCAGTCCCCTAAGACCAGGCACCTAGCCCCCGGTTCTCCAGACCCCAAACACCCAGATACAAATCCCCAGGCTGCAGGACCCCAATTCCCTGGGCATCTCTCAAGGCCCCATCCTCAAGTCTCTCATTCTCCTACCCCCAGCCTTCCAGCCCACCAGGTCTCAGACCCTCATCCTCAGGCCCCCTACCCACAGATTCCCAAACCCCAACCACCCACCTCAGATTTCCATACCTCCAGATACACAGATCCCACACCCCAGGCTTCAGACAACCCCCCTCAGAGTCCCAGATCCCCAGAATCCCAGTATCTCAGACTCTGACACTTTCAGACCCCCATTTTCAGATCCCCAGCACCTCCAGACTCCCACCTTCATTCAGCCCCTAGGCCCCCGCCACCCTAACCCTAGAGGTCCCGTCGGGGCGGCCAGCTCCTTCTTGGGGCTGCTCTGCTGCCTCCAGCCCCAGAAGACCGCTGCTCAGGACGTCAAACCGCTGAGTGGGTGGAGGCTGCTCTGTGCTGGGGGGAGGGAGGGAGGGCTGCGTCAAAGAAGTCTGTGGCCTGGCCCTCCCCACCAGTGCACTCTGCACAGATGCCTTGCTCAGAAGGACAATTGCCTGGACACGGGGACTTATCTAAGCAGGGCTGGGGCTGCTGGCCTGGGGGAAAGCCAGGCTGGAGGGCGGACCCTCTGATGGCCCCTTTCCGGCTCCTTGCTGGCTTGGACCATGGTCCCCACGCCCGTGGGCGCACACGCACCAGACACAGGTCGTCGATGACGTGCTGCTGCTCCAGCACCTGCAGCCGCAGAAACTCGATTTCCTGCTCGTCCCGAGTCAGGCTGAGGTCAGTCAGGGACGTGTGGCGCTTCAGCGAGGCCTGGGCTGACAGCTTCTCCTTCTGCGGTGGGGGAAGGAAGGGTGGCAGGATGACTGCCCGTGGGCCCCCCAGCGTGCGGGGGCCGAGACCCTGGGTGTGGGCTCAGGGACAGGGGGGGAAGTATTGAGGCACAGCGGGAGGATGGACGGGCATTGGGGAGACAGGATGACAGAACAGCTGAGACAAGACCGGAGGACTGGAAGGGAGCCCAGGGGCAGAAGGACCCTTAGGTAGCAACTTGTCACATGCACCCCCGTTGTGGTCACCCTGTGGGGTCCCGTGGCCTCCTGTGGGGTCCTGTGGCATGTGGTGAGGTCCGACAGGGATTCTGAGGGATCCCTGGGCATCTTGTGGCATGCTGTGAGGTCCGGCAGGCATCCTGCAGGCTCCTGTGGGGCCCCATGAGGGGGTGCGCTAGGTGTCCGGTGGGGTCCTGTGGCCATCCCATGAGGTCCTGTGGGCATCCTGGGGGTGCCATGGAGTCCTGCGGGGCCCCAGTCCTCACCATCTCCACATTCTCCCGCGAGAGGTTCTGGATCTTCTCCTCCAGGCGCTGGATGCTGTGCAGCAAGTCCTCGTTCTTCTTGCCCAGCCGCTTGTTCTTCTCCACCAGGGGCTTCAGCTGGACCTCCGTCTCTCGGCTCCGCTTCAGCTGCGCACAAGCAGAGGCTGTGGGCCCGGGTGCCCAGAGAGCCGGCCCCCTGTCCCGTTCATCTACCACCACAGCGTGGAGGCGGGCGAGTTCCACGCTGAGAACCAGAGTCCAGCGCCCGTAGTCTCTCCCCCAGCCCTGTTCTGAGCAGGAGCCCAGGCCCCTGGTCGTTAGAGGTCAGCAGCAGTTGTGCTCTCTGGAAGGGGAAGTGAGCAGAAGCCAAGAACACCCACCCTCCCCTGCCAACCAGAAGCATGCAGGCCTGTGTCCAGAACAGAGAGCGTTTGCCTCTGTCTTCAGGCAAGTCACAGCCAGTGGCATTGTCCCCTGTGCCATGCGCGCAGCCCAGCGTCCTCTGCCAACGCGCCCCAGGAACCCTGCCAGCCACCTCTTCTCCACTCCCCACTGAGCTGGTCCCACTAACAGAAGGGGCCGTGGCTGGCTTTAAACTGGGGAGCCATCAGGAAGATAGCGCAGAAGGCAGGAGCCTGGAGCCACCTCCTGCCTGGGCCCCCTACTCCCAGACAGCAGATTTACCAGCTCAGCCCTCTCGTCGGCCAGGAGGGCATTTCTGTCTTCCAGCTTCCGGATCACCGAGTTCAGCTCCGAGATCTTCAGCTGGAACCTCCTCATGTCTCGCTCGTCCGTGTGCTGGTCCTGCCGGCCAGACACTGCCTAGGTGAGGAGCCGGGGCCGGCCACCCGCAAGACGCCCAGGCAATTTGAAACATGCAGGATTCCTTAGGAATGCCACGTGAGGATTCACAGGCCTTCCTAGGGGGGCCCCACACCCGGGCACCCCAAGCTCTGATGGACTCACTGGAAGACTCCCTATCAAAGATGACTGGCATGCCACACCTGTCAGGCTCCCTAACATGTCATAACAGCCCATGGGAAACTTTGTGGTCCAGCCCCATTGCCTGTAAATCCAGGGCATGCCGGAATATTCCGTGAGGGCCACGGCAGAAAGGCTGGTACACACCATGGTCTGTGTGCACAGAGCACGCTCTCACGTGAGCATCTACTGACTCCACGGTGGAGACGAAGTGGAGGGCGCCCCAGTCCCTCTGACCTTTGCCCCGTGTCCCTGTCCTTGTCTGGTAGGCTCGTCCTGCCGGCCCTGACTTGAAGCCACTGGGCAGGTGAATGCATTCTGCCTGGGCCCTGGTTCCCACTCCATGTCTTCACCACTTTCTTCCCCGGCGAGTCCCGAGACCCCCGAAGGCAAGTCAGCTTCCCCACTGTACCCTCAGAGCCTGGCGCAAGCTTAACACCGTGCGCGCCAGTCCATCGGGGGAGAAAGGACCAGTCAGCGGATGGACAGAGCCGAGGGGGGGAGGGAGGGAAGGACTGACAGGGGAGGAGGGGAGGGGAAGAGGGCTAATGTGGAGGAGCAGAGAGTGGGGAAGAAGCTGGAGGACGGGTCAGGGGAGCTGGGCAGTGGGCAGGATGTGGCGCCGCCCCCACCTGGCCACCCATGAGCTCCGCCATGTCCCCGATGCCTGGTGGGAGCTCCTTCTTGGGGCTGCCGTGGTGCCGCTCAGCCTCCTTGACCTGCACCAGCTGCTCGCCCAGCGCCTCCTTCTGCAGCAGCAGCTTCTGGGCCTGGCCCGTCTGCACGCCCAGCTCCTTCTCCAGGGCCAGGATCACGCGGTCCTTCCCTTTGATCTCCTCCATCTGGGAGTGAGAACCAGCAGGTCACCGGGGCTGCCCTTGGGCTGGGCCCACCGACCTTCACACACCCAGGTCAGGCCCCCCCCCCCCCCCCCCCCCCCCCCCCCCCCCCCCCCCACCCGCCCGGCACATGATCTGGTACCCAGGTGAGTGCATGCTCTGATTCCATGAGGTCTTTTCCTTCAAACATGCACCTCGGCCCCTCACACCTGGCTGCTGTTGCCCCGCGGCCCATCACCCTCGCCCCCAAGACATAATGTCGGAACCTGGCCCAGGGACCTGCGGCCACCGGCCCCAGATCCCTCACAGGGCTAGTTCTCCAGCTCCCCTGTCTCAGTCCCCTGGGCACAGCCCCAGCCTGCACCAAGTAGCACTGGCAAAGCTCACCTCACATGTCCCTGCTGGCTCTCTGGCCCTGCCGGCTCATGCCTGAGAGCTCTGTCAAC
>PVJH01047458.1:0-11296 GCA_004026705.1 Nesogale talazaci
ACCACGTGAGAGGAAGAATGGCGCGGCTGTCCGCCCCACCCCCACCCCACCCCGAAAGTTTGAGTCTCGGGCACCTCCAGAAGGGGGTCCTTGCTGCTCTCAGGGTCCACTGCCGGCCGCGGTGGGGGCGTCTGGGGACACACGCTGTCCTCCTCATCCCTCCACCTCCGGGGACCAACGTGAGGATGGGGCCTTTCTGACTGAACTGGGCACCCGGCTCTCCAGGGTGCAGTCGCCCAGCTCACCTGGCGTGAACCCCCGCTCCCCGAACCCCACCGCCAAATCGTCCCAGCCTGGCGTACTGAAATGCCTCCCCCAAAGGGGGGGGCTTCGAGGATCACCAAATGGGGGTCGTAGGTGTGTCTCCCTCCTCAGCAGCCCACAGCCTCACCCAGAGGCAGCAACTGAAGTAAACTTCCGACGGTGTCGGGGAAACACGGTTCCTCAGGGGCGCCGCTCGCCCCGAGGCCTGTATCGGCCCCTCAGCTTCACAGTACGCACACCTGCCGACCTCGCTCCTCACATCAAACACCTGAAGCCTCGTCCGGTCGCCGCCCGGCACTTAACAGTCACCTTCAACCAACGGTCACGGAGTTCCTGGATCCCTCCGCGCCGGGACTTCGCGCCCCCAAAGCCAGTCCCAGTGGCCCCGCGACCCTCCTCAGTTCTGCAGCCCCACTCACTCGCCGTCCCCTTGCCTGCAGCCTTTGGGTCCCTCCTGTGAGGGGCCCACAACTCCAGCGACAGGCAAAAGAGGGAGCGGCCCTCTTTTGCTCGGCGGATGTACACCAGCGTCCAGGGGAGTGAGCAAATCCCGCACGTGAAACTCGGGCCAACGGCGGCGCGGTGGGCAGGCGCGTGCTGCGCCCTGATTGGCTGCCGTGCGGACAGCCGTTTACGATGGGGCGGGGCCAGGTGAGCCCACATCACCATCTGGCTGTGACTGGTGTGTGACTGCGCCTGCGCACGCGGGCTGTGCCAGGGCGGCCACATTGAGCCATTGCAGCGGGGTGAGTGAGAAGTAGGCTCTTTAGGTAAACGTTGTCGTTATGATCGGGCTTCGTGCACCCGCCTGGGGATAGTCGGCTGGACCTCTGGCAAGCCCTTCAGTTAGGAAGACATTTCACTCATTAAATACAAAAAGGAGGATAAAAAATAATAATAATAATAAATAAATAAATACAAAAAGGAGGCCTGAGCCCCGGTGGCGTAAGCGGTTGAATACAGGACTACTGCCTGCGGGCCTGGTGGTTCAAATCCAGTGGCGGCTCTCAGGAGCAGCACTGGGTAGTGCCCACGACCACCAGAGGCAGTGATGCCCCCCCCCCTCCAAAAAATACAAAAATACAAAAAGGAGATTTACATTTTGCACCCAATTCAGTGCTATATATACCCCATCTGTTACCTTTCTCTGTCAATGCCCTGAGCTGCGTGCGGACCCGTGGTGCCTGTGTGCCTGAGAAAATTACCTCTCAAGCTTTAGCCGGGTCGGCATCACCTGGAGGTGGGTAGGTCTGCAGTGGGGCCTAGTTTGAGTGCAGGTGTGGTCGAAATTGCATGGAACAGATTCAGCAGCTCAGAATCCACCAGTGTCAGGGAATGTGGGGGCATTTCATTTTTGAGCAGGTTCCATCGGGCTCAACCCCCAGTTGAGAATTTGCATTTCCACCCCAGATTCTCTGCACAGGTCCTCAGGAGGGGCCTGTCCCTGGAGAAGGGCCTGCTCAGGACAGTAAAGAGCCGGTTTGGCACAATCACGCTAATAACCAACTCGAAAGTGGCCACAATCAGCAGGACGCTGCTGGATGGGGGGGGCGGGGGGTAGCAGTGTTTCCTTTTCTCGTGCATGTGGTTGCTGTGAGTCAATAGCACACCACAACAACAGGAACAACAAATCCATAGACCAGATTAGGATCTACGGTTGGACAAGAGGCCCAGGTGATTCTTTTATTTATAAGGCCTCGTCTGTAAGGATCTGTGACACCCAAGGAACTATGAGATCTGTAGGGACCCTCTGGGGATCCGGCTCAACGTGGTAGATTCTGATTTGGTGTACCTGGTGTGGAAAAGCAATTCCTCAACAGAGGACTGAACGGGAATGAGCGAGTTCAAAGTCCTGGATGTAAGGAACCGAGCAGGATCCCACCACCGGGAATGCATTTCTACCCTGGGGTGAAATCAACATAGATCCACTGGCGATACTGTAAATATGACAGGATCCTTGTTCCGCTGGGAAGTTGGACTGCATTTATCTAGTTCGGTGACTCGTTGAGACTCTGAGGAGGCATCTGAGGAGTTCTGAGGGGTTGCTGCCCCCCCACCGGAGGGAGAAAAGGCAGCCCGCTTTCGTGATGATTGGCAGGCTCAGGAAGCCTGGGGGGACCGTTGTACTCTGCCCTGGAGGGCAGCTCTCACTCAAACCCACTGCCATCCAGGCCACAATGACGCACAGGGACACCATGGGACAGGATGGAGCTGCCCATGTTTCTGAAACTGTCGCTCTTTACAGAAGGAGAACGCCTCATCTTTCTCCCAAGGAGCGACTGGTGGTTGTGACCTCGCAGTTATCAGCCTGCCACATAACCACTGCACTCCCTGGTGGCCTGGATGGCCCTTCCTCTTCACCCTGTCAGGGCAGACCTTCTGATGACCTGCTTCCCGGTGGCCAGTACTGCTGCTCTTGCTGTTAGGTGTCATTGAGTGGTCTCTGATGCCGAAGGACGCGGCCAGGCGTCATCCGTCTGTTTGTCGTGCTGTGGTGGCTTGTGTGCTGCTCTGATGCTGGCAGTTAGGTCGCCAGCGTTTCAAATGCCAGCAGGGTCGCCCAGAGTGGACAGGTCTCATCCATCAGAGAGGAACAACAGATTGTGAAGAAGGAATAGACTGTCCCCTTGTGGGGAAATCAGACAGGTAAAACCTTATGACCAGAACATAGACTCGACTGTCATGATGCAGCTTGAATTCAGCCCATGGGGGAAAACCCTCTTCACCGTCAGCTGGCAATGCGCGTGGCTCAAGATGCGAAGAGATGGCTGCAAACATCAGTGCCTCATCGGAACTTAGAATACACAAAGCATCAGTCTATATGTTATATAGGTTGGAGGTGGTAAAAAATGAAATGGAACGTATAAAGATCAATATCCTAGGCATTAGTGGGCTGATATTAACCATTTGCCATCAGAAAATCATATGACTGACTATGCTGGGCAGAACACAATTAAGAGGCATGGCATGGCATCTGTTGTCAAATAGGACATTGCAAAACTAGCCATGAAATACCATGCTATCTGGACAGCATTAGATCTATTCACTTTCAAGGAAATCCGACCAGTACAACTCTTATTCAAACTTATGCACCATCTACAAAAGCAAGTGGTGATGAAATGGAATCATTTTACCAACTGCTTCACTCTGAGATGGACCAAACATATGATGAAGATGCACCAATAATTATTGGTGGCTGAAATGCGAATATTGGAAACAAACAGGAAGGGAGAGTAGCTAGGAAAACTGAACTTGGTGGTAGGAAGGAAGCTGGAGATGACCCGATAAAATTTGCAAGATGAATGACTTTCATGGAAAATGCCCTTTCTTCAAACAACACAAAAGGTGACCAAGCATGTGGATTTCTCGGGACGGCAGATACAGAAGTCGAACTAACTGCAGCTGTGGGAAAAGATGGTGGAGAAGCTCATTATTAGCAGGAAAAACCAGGTCAGGGACTGACTGTGGAACAGACCACCAGTTGCTTGCACACACATTCAGGTGGAAGCTGAAGAAAATGAAAACAATTCTACGAAAGCCCACATACAACCTTGACTTTATGCCACCCCAAATTGGAGAACATCTCATGGACAAATTTGATGCATGAAACACTAAGACCAGAGTGATGCGGGGAGCATGGAAAGAACACGCAGAGTCACTGCACGGAAAAGCAGGAGTCGGCATTCAACAACCACCTCAGGAGGCAGCATGTGAGCAAGAAGCAACAGTGCTGAAGGAAGATGTCCGAGCTGCCCTGAAAGATGAGCCCAAAACAGGGCTCCGGAAACTGACGGATCTCCAGCTGGACGCTTCAACAAGCTGATGAAGCGCTGGAAGTGCTCAAAGCACTGACTCGTCTATGCCAAGACATTTGGAAGACAGATACGTGGCCAACTGATGGGAAGACATCCATATTTGTGCCCATTCTGAAGAAGAGTGACCCGACAGAGTGCTCAAACTATGAACAATATCATCAAGACCACACGCCAATGGACCGAAGACCATCCAGACATGGTTGCAGCTGTACCCTGACAGGGAGCTGGAACAAGGGGTAGCGTGAGTGATGTCAGGTGGATCTTGGCTGGAGTAGAGAGTCCCAGAAAGAGGGTTTCATTGCCTGTGCTAAGGGATTCCGCCGTGGGGCCTTAGCAAACCAGAGAGGGCCTTGGGAAGGCAGCCAACTGCAGCCGTTTAGGACAAGACCAGGAAGCCCCAGGGGGGCAATTCTCTGATCCTAGAGAGTGGCTGTGAGTCAGCATTGAGGATGATTTTGGTTCGGGGTGACACAGCAAATTGGTTGCCTCTGGGAGTCTGTTCTTAGCTGTCCCACGACAGCACGAATAGCACACTTTGTTGCTTAAGAGTAGATGTGAAAGGAATGAGCCACGGTGCCGTAGTGGTTGAGTGCGGGACTGCGGCCCACTGGCTTGGCAGTTCAAATCCAGCAGCAGCTCTCCAGGAGCAAGGCTGGGCCTCCCACTCCCACCAGGGGGGCAGTGATTCACTTTTTACCCCATGCTGAATTTTCTAGAGCCCCCTCGCCCTTGGGGGTTAGTTGGGAGAGTAGTGGGAGTCAGAGATCAGAGTCCCCTGCAGTGATGCCGGCTTGATCACAAGAATCAGCTGGGGCCACTGCTGGAAAATGAAGCCAAACCGAACTCTCTGCCAGTGACTCGGAGCCTCGCCCGTGGCTTTCCAACTCAGTCAGTGTGGACGGGAGCAGAAAGCCCAGGGTCTCATCCCAGGAGATGCTGGTGCTTTCAAACTGCCGACTGCTTCGGCTGCTCAGCAGAGTGTGCAGAGTGGGGTGAGGGGGGTGGGGGGGGGGAAGGGTGAAGGCTCATCCGCACGTCTGAGAGAAGGCTGGACACCCTTTCCCTGTGTAAGAAAGACACAGGCTGGAACCCAGCAGGACCGCTCCCAGGGAGGTCTGCAGTTCAGCCGGAGACCCATGCTTGGGGACCTGACCCTCAGGGGTGGGGCTGCCTGGAGACCAGACATGAATGCTCATAGCCACGCGAGTCTCTCTATTTGCCTCAACGCCCAGTCACTGCAGCGACACACCGCCCGATGGACACCACCGGGGAGGGACGTCTTGGCCTGTCGGACACGTGATGTGGCTGGTTTCTGAGGATGCAGTAAGCTTGGCGACAGCCAGATGGAGACAAAACCCCTTCATCCTTACAGTGGTGCCCACGTGGCCGCTCACAACATTTACCTGACACAGAAATAAAAGGTAGACCTCATAGCTCCCTGCCATGGACTGATTCTGACACACACAGTGGCCTCAGAGGAGCAGAATCGTGTCCGAACAGAACAGCAACAGCCCCCCAATCGTCATGGCCCCACAGGACACTGAACAGTCCCCCCACCACACGCCTACCAATGGCGTCTCCGCCACTCAAGCGCTCCCTCACGGCAGGGCCTTCTGCCTGGTCCGAGCCGGAAGCTCTGCTGAGTCTGCCGGCCCTGGGTGACCCTGCTGGTGCAGGACATATCCACAGCGCAGAAGCCCGTGGGTGTGACAAAGGACTGTACATGTGTGCAGAGCCTCGTTGGCTCAGTGACTTGTGCCCTGGGCTGCCTACGGCAAAGACATTCAGGGAGTCACCAGCCGCTCTCAGGGAGAAAGACTGGGCTCCCTGCTCCCGTGAAGAGTTAGGATGAAGCCTTCGTCTCGGTTCTGCCTTGTCCTAGAGCGTCCCGTGAGTTGGAAGACACTTGAGGGCAATGGGTTTGGTTATGGATACAGGAGGGAGCCGAGTCAATATTATTCCTGTTCTAGTTTGGCGATGAAAGACAAAACCCACTGTGGGACAGGGGAGAAGTGCCCTTGTGAGTGTCTGAGACTCTGTACGGGAGCAGAACGCCTCCTCTTTCTCCTGCCGAGTGGCTGGTGGCTTTGAACTGCTGACCTTGTGGTGAGCAGCCCGAGGAGCAGCCGGTCCACACCTCCCTCCTCCCAGGGCTCCTCAGTTTGGAGATAAGTCGCTTCTCAACATGGCTGAGCCCACTGCAGGCAGGACCCTCTGTAAGCAAGGTAAGCCTGGGCTGGCATGCGCTTACTTACTAATCTGTGAGACACAGTCAACATTGTGCTGCAGATCAGTAAGTGCAAGTCAACCTGTGCTTACCTTCTTGGCTGGGTCCTCTACCACTGTGCTCCATAAACCAGGCATCTGCCGGGTGACAGGTACAGAGCAGGGGAGGATCACCTTGTTGGAGAGGCAGGCAAGGACTGGCTGGTGCTCCTGATCTGTAGCAAACAGTTTCACCCGGCTTTCTGTCGGAGACAGATGAGTTAGTAAGCTAAAGTAAGCCTGTGCTTACTTTGCTGGACCTAGAAGCAGCATCTTGGATGAGGTGGTGGGGGTGGAGGGGGAAGTGAAACTGCTCGGTACAGATGAGTCGGTGAGCAGGAGTAAGTCCTCTTATAGGCTCATCTGACCCTGGTCAGGCCACCCTCTGCCTACGCCGGCATCCTCTCTTTCCACAAGGACTCTCCTGCCTGTGGACTCCCCCTGTGTATGGGCACCCCTTTCCCTGGGCTGTGCTGCTCCTTCCACTCAGAGATGGGGTAGCTGTCCTGCGACCGCCTGAAGAGCTGTGTGAGGTCCATTTCCTCTCTGGTCAGCCTTGGCCGAATTGGGCTGTTCTGTCCTGAGGATGGTGCCTGGGTGTGAGCCCCGTGGGCTGAGCCCTCACCAGAATGCAGGCATCTCTACTTTCAAACAGCTTCTCGGTTGGCACTGGTGCCAACAGGCTGAAATCAAGCTCGGAGAAAGAAACGTGGTTGCATTGTGTCGTTAGGATCTTGATGCTGCAGACACATCTAGTGTCGACGAAAGCGAAATCTCTCTGGGGATTCTCAGAGGGTCCCTGTCTTGCGGTGAACAGTGGCAGGGTCGTTGGTTTCTGTACAGAACAAATTCTCACTTTACAGCTAAAGCTTGGGTTGGCTGAGAGCGACCAAGGTTTAGCATGAGAGAGAGAGAGAGAGAGAGAGAGAGAGAGAGAGAGAGAGAGAGAGAGAGAGAATGTGGAGAAATGTCCTTCAGACAAAAGGTCAGAGTGCTTTCAGTGATAGGCACAAATCACCTGATCATGCCTACACCTACTGGTCGTGGTTGTGTGGTGCCCTCCACTCTGCCCCGCCCACAGCGACCTGGGTACCACAGAACACAGAACTAGCAGCCTTTGCATCACACTCACAGCCGTTCCTGAGCTCAAGCCCAGGGCTGCAGCCCCTGCGTCCGTCCATCCGTCCGTCCGTCTCCCTCAGGGCCGTCTACTTGATCAAGCAATATGCCCTTTTCCAGGAACTGCTCTTTCCCGAGGACTCACCCGCTGTCCGTAAGAGGAAGTCTCTCCATTCTTGCCTTTATGGGGCACTCGGACTGTACATTTTCCAAGAGAAAGTCGTTTGTTCTTTGAGCAGGCCATGACACCCTCGATACCCTTCTCCAGCGTCACCATTCAAACGTATCGATCGCTCTCCGGTCTTCCTGACCTGGTGTCCAATTTCCGCATGCGTAGGAGGCCATGGGCAACACCACGTCTTGGGCCAGGTGCCCTTCACCTTTAAAGTAATCTCCCTGCCTTTACAGCAGCTGTAATTCTTACGGAAGGAGGTCGGCAGGCCCTTCAATGACCCGTGGCTCAGCAGCCCACTTCCTGAGGTTGGTGACGAAGATGGAGCCCCTCACTCTCACTCAGGCTAACCCCATGGCTGCCCAGGAGCAGAGGCAGAAGGGAATTGGGTCCAGATTCCTCTGCTTCCTCTGTGTTATTAAGCGATTGTTCGCATCTGGGTGTTCTTGAAATACCACCCCTTTTCCATCTTTCAGGATGTGGCTAGTGAGCCGGGATGTGGGCAATGAACGGCTGCGGACATCGTCGTCATCGTCAGGCTGATTACAGTGCAGAGCGGCCTGGGGAAGCAGAGGAGGGTTCCCAAGGCAGCGGCCTTCCTGGGGACAGAGGTCCCATCCTGAGCCCTCAGAGTGGTTGGCGGATTTGAACTGCTGCCCCTGCGACTAGCAGCCCAGCCCGTCACCATGACGCCACCAGGACTTGGTGCGCTTGAAGGTGGGGGTGGGTTTCAGACACAACTCGCTGGTGTGTGCGCAAGGCTGCGGAGACAGAATGCACCTGCAGGAGAGAAGCCAAACCAGTCTGTTGTCTTCCGTAGAGTGCTGTCAACAGCCACTGAGTGTTTATATTCGTGTGTAAGCCGGGTCTTTAGCATGATGGCTTTAGCATAGCAGCGTGTAGGAGGGGGGCGTGGGCTGGGCAGTTCTGTCTTCCTGTGCACGTGAGGTTGCTGTGGGTCAGGACTGCGCCTCCCCAGGGAGAGAGGCCTGGCCGGACACTGAGACCTCTGGGGTCTGATAGGCACCCACCATGGGAGGGGCCCAGGCCTCGCCGTGTGATCTCCTTTGTGTGTACAGAGTCGGGCTGCCAGCAGCTGAGGACTGACTTAGTGGAAGCTACCAGCAGTAGCAGCAGCAGTGAGGTGCTGGTCCGCTTTGACCTTGTGGACAACACCAGCTGGAATGTGGCAGAAAGTTTCAGGGATGGAGAGAAAAGGCTTGTCTTTCATCTCCTAGGCGGTTTTTGCAGACACTTCTCCCTTCACATTTTTACAGACACTCCCTTGGAGTGGATGCACACAATTTTAGAAGCTGCCTCTCCTCCCATCGTAGAATAATGATCTGGCACAATTCTCAAATGGCCATTTTAATGACGTCGGCTATTAAGTGGATTTATCGACCGTGGGAAACCTGCCTCTTCCTCCTGATTGGGTTTTTATGTGGAGTCTAAATTTTCGAGATGATAGACAACGCTTTGACCAATGAAGACAGTTTTCTTTCTTTGGGTATTACCTGGAGAGTAAATTCGCTTGAAGCCTAGTGTTCCAGGCTTGGAAGGGTGGGGTTGGGGGGCAGGGGGTGTTCGTTTTATGGCTCTTTCTAGAATGTGAAACTGCTTCTTAAAAAGCCGATGGACAGACATTTCCATGGACAGAATCCAGACAGTCATCCACAACGGTGGGCATTACGTGCAGGACCCAGAGGCAGGGGTGAGGGAACCTCACCCAAGGAGGGATGGGTGAGCGACGGCCATTGATATTTATTTTAAGAGCTATTCCGATTAAACTGGGCCTTGGGGATGTGGTATAAGAAAGGAAGGATCTTCCTCTTGGACAGAAGACATGAGAGCGGTGATCAGGCCCTCTGTTTCCTCACCCAGTCTGAGCACTCCTTGCAGAGGATTAAGGGTCTTAAGTTTGGGGCAGACAAAGAAGCCAGGGAGAGTCAGAGGGAACTGATGAATTGCTCCCAGAGCCTATGGGGATTTTTTTCCCCCATTAAAAACGGAAGCGGCTTGAAAATGGGACAAAAGGGAGATCGAGTGATGAGGTGCTCCATTTTAACCTAATTGCATCTCTCGGCTTCACAATGATCTCTGTCTGATAACAAGCCTCTTCGTGCCCTTGGAGTGGGATCAGAGGGGATCCACTGGTGGCCTAACCCCTGTGGGGACCCTGCAAATGGGTGTGGGGTTTGCACTGTCAAACCCAGTGCTCACCTTTAGCCCTGACACCGCTCCCGCCGTTGGAGTGGGAGCTTACAATCCTCAGAACACTTCTTCCGCGTGGACTTCGTGGGCACTTTACCTAGACGGCTACTTGATTGAAGGGAAGCCTGTAAGGCCCAAGGCGCTGTTCTTTCTGATAGCCGGGCACCACCCGCTTTCTTCACCACACCCATATTCAGGGGCCTCTTTCACGGGGCGGTCATTGAGAGTGAACTGTTCTTCAGTTGGGGCTAGACTTCATTGCGAGCCCCCAATCCACTCATGTACCAATGGTTCCTAAGATTCATTTTAGAGACAGCATGATCACTGTGCGATCGAGAACATTATAAATCACCCCGGGGGTACCGGGGAATTCAACACTGTCACGGTGATTTCCAACTCAAGGGGACCAGGATGAGACTGTCGAATAAATGGCTGGCACGACTTCCGGGCCATCTGGAAGAGAAGTCGGCATTCCTAGCTCGCCCGCAGTTCACTGCCAGAGGGGGTAAGGATGGTGCGTCGCCAACAAGCATCGCCAAGGCGGACTTCAGGCAATCCGGGCCACTCTAAAACACCAAGACTGTCTCTGCGGACGCACACTGCCAACTCGGGGGCGATGGGAGAAATCACCGAATGCTTTTATGCTTCCCAAACTCACCTGCAGATGCAGCAGAACCCCGGTTGAAATCCCAGCTGGCTTCTTTGCAGAAAAGTGACAAGTCAATCCTGCAATCCTTACCCAGATCCAGTAGTGAAACCATCATGCCAAAGAACCAACCCAGAGGACTTCTGACGTCTCCAGTTCAAAACAGGCTGCTCAGAAGACACACGGTGTGAGTCTGCGTGGACTAGAGACACCAATCCAGAGACACTCATATGTGTATAAGAAAGGCCTTTATATCAGAGAGTAATTGTGTAGTAAGAAAACATCCCAGCCTGGTCCAAATCGAGTCCTTAAGTCCAACGTAACCCATATGCCCAATACCAGCCTATAGATTCCTCTTCTGACTCACACAACACATGCAATGGCACAGAGTGCAGGAAGATCACAGGCCAGTGGGTGGAAAGTCTTGTGGATCCAGCAGGGGTGGAAGCCTCTCAGCAGCTGCGTGGGTCTCCACGTGGCTCCTCCAGCTCCAGGACTCTGGATCCAGCAGCGTGGCTCCATGGGGCTTGTCCACAGGAATGCCCTCCAGGGAGACAAGGAGAGTGTGTGTTTCTGGCCTCCAGTGAGCCATTTCTCTCCTTCATGCCTCCAGATGAGGTCATTAAACTGCGACCTGATTGACAGGCCTTCACAAGTCGACAGTTATGGAACCGCCACAGGCACAGATCAGAGAAGTAAAAGGAAGAGCTCAAAACCCATCCCTTACATCCAGGGGCAATGCGTCTTCAAACAGGGCTGAAATTTGTGGGAGCCTGAGGGCCGGGCGGGGAGGGAGTGTCTGCA
>PVJH01047459.1:0-11308 GCA_004026705.1 Nesogale talazaci
GGCCCACTGGGATGGAGGTTCAATTCCAGCAGTGGGGCTGGGCCTCCTACTCCCACCACGGGAGAGCAGTGATGCCCCCCCCCCAAAAAATGTTATCCTGAAAATTATTATTAAAAAAAAAAAAGATAGACCCAGAAATGAGTTTGGGGCTCACACCGAATCTTAGCTCCAACTTAAGAACAGCTTAAGAGCAACTTTGCTACAGCAAAGTGTGGTGAAGAAAGCAGATGGTGCCCAGCTACCAACAGGAATAGTGTCTGGGGTCTTAAAGGCGTGTAGGCAAACAAGCAACCCTCTAAGCCAGGAAGGAGTCAACGAAGTGCACACGGACAAAGCATGCCAACTTGTGTGATCCAAAGATGTCAATGAACAAAATGTAATTAGGTTGAAAAGTAGCAGCGAAAATTATGAACACACAATGTGTGGAAAACTCTGGAGGACACCGAGAGCCCCAAAACCCATCTGTAGAGTCTCTACTCAGACTGAGCTGCTGGCAGAGCTGCGCAAGCTGAGGCAAGCGTGCTGAACAGCCTTCCTATCGTAATCTTGGTTATACTGGATTGAACTGGATACTTAGCCAATTGACCTCAACATAGACGCGGCCTGACTTTATTCTGGGTGTCAGCATGTTCCGTGACAGAAATTTCTTCCCTGGTTTCTTGAATGTTGATGGTTTCCCCCCGCCCCAACCGGTTCTCAAGCCTCATTTCTACTTTTGTATTTCTACTGATATGATCGTATTCTTACCACCTTAGTGTGATTTGTTTTTCATTGCCTTCTGTTGGGTTTCCCAGCCGTGAGGCACAGGAGGCGTGGATGCATAATGATAATAGCTGATGCAAGGTGTTATAGGGGGTGCAGGGGCAGGGGGAGTGATAGGGAGGGAAAGGAGATTTTGAAGGCAGGAGTGGGAAGAAAAGTAGAATTGATAGTAATTGCACAACTCATTTTAAAGGCGGATTTAACTATGGGTGAGGGAGGAGAATGCGCTAAGAGAGAGGTAGGGCTGATTGTACAGTTCCTCTTGATATGACTGAACGAATGAAATGTTCAATTGCACGATATGTAAATTATGTGCCTATAAAAACATTGGAGGGGGCGGAGGAAGGGGCTGAGGAACTTTGTTTTCATCACAATGACGCATCTGCTCATTCTTGGTGAGGACCATCCTAGCTCATTGGGAAGCTTTTCCCCAGCCACCCTTCAGCCCAGGGCTTGGCCTTGTGGACTTCTTGTTTCCCAAACTCATAAAACACTGAAAAGGAACACAATCTGGGTCCCGCTAGGATGCCCCAAACTGCCGTTTTGACACGGTATATCTTGGAGAGCACACAATTCTTCGGCAGAGGGTTAGAGAGGTGGAAACCCCACTTTCAGAAGCGAATAAATCCAGATGGAAGAAACGCCGAGAGATAATCACTGTGCATTTTGATATCTTGATTTCATAAAGATGTCTATATTTTTGCAGTAGTACTTTAAAACATAACCTCCAATTTGCTATGCTTGGCCTGTTAGAATTTCATATATCAGAGGGCTTAAAAAAATCATGGACTTCCCATAACAGGCACTGGCCCAAAAGGCTGTTACAGAGACATTGTAACTCATGGGCCCTGTTCCTCTCTGCTGAGCCTCAGGGATAAATTTTGTTACAGACCTGGAAAAAAAAAATCATGGACACTGAAGCTAGAAGATAATGAGGATTTCCCACAAACTTTTCGAAGCCCATTTGTACCTCTGGGAAGAAAGACAAGGCTTTATACTCCTTGAAAAGAGTTTCAGACTCAGAAACCCCCAGGGGCAGTTTTACCTCTTCCTCCAGGGTCTCCACGAGACATTATGGGCTTGATGGCAGTAAGGGTGTTTTGGTTTGTACATTGTGGCGGTCATGTAGTCATGATGTCAGTTTCATGGTTGGGAGTCCAGAGGTGGAGTCTAGCCTGTCAATCTGGAAATAGCCAGTGAGGCCTCTGTGTGGGCATGGCTTTCTCCTGAGAATTCTGGGAAATCTCACGGTATTTCCCAATTGGAGAAGAGAAACTTGACTCTCAGTCTCCTAGAGACAAACTCCTGACAAGATGAGATGACAGCATGCTGATCGATCCTGATTCCTGGAGAATGGAGGAGCCAGGGGAGAAGTCACATGGGCTTGCCCTGATGGAACCAGACCTCTGGGGCCGGAGAAGCCACAGAGAGATCCCTGCCAGCGCTGAGATGCTCCCACCGCCAATGGAGACTGCTGATGGACGATGAGCCCTGGATGAGCCATGGGGAGATCCCTGCCAGCACCAGGACATCTCTACTGCATGTGCTTCATGAGTAGGACGGAGACTTTATAGATTGGTATCGGACTTATGGGATGATATCAGACTTATGACTGGTCTGGACTGGGTTGGGATGCTTTCTCAATGTTCCATTCCTCTTGTATATAAATCTTTCCTTTATATCCATATGCATGTCTATGAATTTGTTTCTCTAGTCTACCCAGACTAACACATACATCTTAGAACCTTTTTTGTCAATTTCTACAAACTGCCTGCTGGAGTTTTTTTTTTACTGGGATTACATTGAATCTCTTGATCAATTTTGGAGGATTAATCTCTTTATCATACTGAGTTTTCCACCCTATTACTATATTGCCCTTCATTAAGCTAAGTCTTGACTCATCTCTATCCATGATATTTTGAACTCTTCATTGGAAAGGTCTCACACATCTTCTGTTAGATGTCGTTCTTTCTTTCTTTCTTCTGGATACTTGATGTCTTTGATGCCGTGTAGATGATAATTGCTTTTAAGATCTCGTTTCCTTATTGAAAATGGCCGTTCGTTGAGAAATGCAACTTAAGAAATACTGTTCCTGGATCATGCTAAATCCACTGATTGAATTGGTGGTTTCATATACGAACCCTTTTGGCTATGCTATGTCATCTGTAATGATAGATGAACATTTCTCCTGTCCAGGCCTTTGACTTTTTAATTTCTTCATCTTACCTTGTGAAGGAAGCCAGGATATCTGTACTCTGATTGCTAGATGCTGTCAAACTGACTTCAACCCACCGTGATCTTCTACAGAGAAGAATGAACCGTCACCCAGTTGTATGATGATGGTATCCATCCATCATCTCCTCGAAGACTTCCTTCATTTCCAGTGCCCTTCCAGCAAACACGACGTCATTTTCTAGGGTCTGCTCTTTCTGGATGACGTGTCTGGAATCAGCAAACTCCCCCTAACCACACTTCTAAGGAGCGTCCCAGCTGTATTTCCCCTGATACACACGTAGCCATTCTTCTGGAAGAATCTGGTGTATCCAACAGTCTTTGCCCCGAAGCTCAGTTCCAGGGTGCCCATTCTTCTGTCTTCCTTCAGTGCCCAACCTTCTCAAGCACAGGAGGTGCATAAAAGACCCTGGCTTTGGTCAGGCATCTAGGTGGCATCTTTGGTTTGAAAACCTTAAAGAAGTCTTCTGGTTTTGCCACAGCTTTGCCACGTGAAGTGGCATCCTGAAAATTCTCAAATCGCTTATTTTATTTTTGTTGTTGAAGATATGCCCAGAAGAACGCAGACCAATCTAACGGTCCCTACATACGATGCCAGTTCCATTCTTGGACATGTGCCGCCAGCCTAGCCCGCCGGTGGAGTCATCCCTCCCCGACAGACACCTCCTCTCTGCTCCCATCGTTGGCTCCCGACTTTTTTTTAGTTGACATGGTGGATTGGTTTCCTTCTGGGAGATCCATTAGATGCATGTTTGATTAGTCCGTCAGACTCTCACTGAACACTTGCGGGTTACACAGGAGACCGCGCAATGGGATCAGGAGGGTGCTCCAGGCACATCCCCCCAAAAATAATCCATACATGAACTTGTATGCGCTGCTTGTCCTTCATCTCCCTCCCTCCAACACCGAACACACGTTGTTGCTGTTGTTGTTCAGTGTCAACAAGTAGTTTCAAACTCACAGCAACCCAACGGCTAACGAAACAAGGTCTCGCCCTGTCCAGCACTTCCTCACCACCAAGCCTGTGCTTGAATGTCAATGGGTCTTCCCAGAGACGACCTGTACTAGTTAAGCTAGACAACTCTGGTTTGGAGAAAACTTCAGGGGAGACCTTTTTTTTTTTTTTTTAATCATTCTTTTGTGGGCCCATCCATCGCTTTTCACAATGCATATCTTGTGCCAACAACCTTCACATGCCTGCTGCGGTCATCATTCTCCAAATATCTGCTTTTCCACCTGAGACCCTGATATCAGCTTCTCACCCCTCCCCTCCATCCTTGCTTCCCCCTTCCCCCTCCAACCCTCAATATTTTATAAATTATGATTATTTTGTCCTACCTTATGCTGCCGGGTGTCTCCCCTCCCCACTCCTCCAATGTCTGTCCTCTCGATAGGAGGTTATGTGTAGATCCTCATAGTTGGCTCCCCCTCTCTGCCCCACCTTCCCTCCACCCGAGGAGAGACTTTTTGCTCAAGGCTTAAAGATGATCTCAGGGCAATATGGCAGCAGAAAATCTGGATTCCAAGAGAAGTCGAAACTCTGCTCTGCATTTCGCCTCTTTGATCAGGATGCTTCCGTAGAAACGTTGATGAAATGGGCAGTGACGGTAGCCAGGCTCCATCCTTTCTTCTGTTCCCACGGGAAAGGTAGCAGCGGTTCTGGGAAGCAGTTAGCCATGCATTTTATTTCTTCCTCCTGCATATGAATGCTTCTTAAAAGAGCACAAGGCTCAAGGCAGACATTCTGTAGTAGTGTGTGAGTCCGGGTAGACTAGAGAAACACATTCATAAACACGCATGTGGATATAAGGGAAAGGTTTATATACAAGAGGAAGGGAATATTGGGAAAGCATCTCAACCCAGTCCAGTCCAAGGTCATAAGTCCCATATTAGCTCATATGTCCGATACCAGTCTATAAAGTCTCCTTCCAAGTCATGAAGCACATGCAGTGACACCAGGACAATCACAGGCCAGGGGGTGCAGAGTCTTGTGTGTTCAGCAGCAGTACAAGCATCCCGCACTGGCAGGGGTCTCCCCGTGGCTCCTCGTTTCCAGAACTCAGGGTCCATCAGCAGTATCCGGTGGCAGTAGAAGCATCTCAGCACTGGTAGGGTCTCCACCTGGCTTCTCCAACTGAGGTTTGGTTCCATCAGGGTAAGGCCAAGTGGCTTCTCCTCCGGCTCCTCCATTCTCCCGGGCTCAGGATCTGTCTCATGCTGCTGTGTTTTCTAGTAGGTTTTGTCGTCTCCAAGAGACTGAGTCAAGTCTCTCTCCTCCAATTGGGAAACACCACGAAATCCCCCAGAATTCTCAGGAGAAGGTCATGCCCACACAGAGGTCTCATTGGCTATCTTCAGATTGACAGGCTAGACTCCACCCCTACACTCCCAGTGCAGAAAATGACACTGATTGGGGACTGCCACAACTAATTAGACTATTGTTTGTTTGGGTTTTTTTTGGGGGGGAGGAGGCATCACTGCCCTCTGTTGGTGGCAGTAGGAGGCCCAGCCTTTGCCTCTGTGGAGCTGGAATCGAACCTCCATCCCAGTGGCCCACAGTCCCGTGCCCAATCACTACGCCACCGGGGCTCAGCCCTTGTTTTTTAGTTTTTTTTTTTAATTGTTTGGTTTTAAGAAGAGTTCTGGGGATATTTTTGGTTTAAGTTTGAAAGACTATCTCAGGATATTCGTTTCAGGGTTTCATCCAGCCCCTGTAGCTCCAGAAAATCTGGATCCCATGACAGTTTCAAATTTGATTCTGAGGCTGAGCCCCGGTGGCATAGTGGTTGTGCGCGGGACTGCATCCCATTGGGTTGGAGGTTCAAATCCAGCAGCAAGGCTGGGCCTCCTACTCCCACCACTGGAGGGCAGCGATGCCTCCCCCCCAAAAAAAAAACAAAAAAAAAAAGAAATTTTATTCTGTGTATTCTCTCTTTTGATCAATAGTCTCCTTTCCACCCACTCATTACTGTATGCCTTATTAGGGAAGTTAACAGGTTATGATTCCAGATCAGGAATGTTCAGGATGCAGTTCTTCAGTTACAAGTGCTTCTTCTCAGCTGTGCCCCCGGCATATCTCTCTCTAGTCATTAGCCGCTCAGCCTCTTCGCCTCTGCTCTGCAATGCTACAAAGCTCTTTTAGTGCTGCCCATAAAGGCCCCAAAGGCACTCCCCTCTACCATCGGTCTCAGCCTGAACGCACTCTGCTGGATCTTGATCTCGGTGGGTTAGTAATCTTAGCTTCCCCGGGTTAGTGCCAGGAGTGAAGGTTTCCAGGAGGCAACCTTCTTCTCAATTGAGGGTCCAAAGGAGCTTAACGTTCTTGCTCCATGGGCCAGGAAGCTCAGGTGTGCTGTTTTCTGTGGCCCAAGAAAAGGTGTTACTGTCTACCTGAATCTCACTCAATTATTGATGGGATTACATTGTATTATTTCAGGTGCCAACAGCCACACCACTGAAAATCCCGGTCCAGCCAGGGTGACACAAAACTTTCACAATCACAGACAGCCACTACACCCATCAGCTGCCCAACTGAATGTTAGTTTCCATCACTGTAAATCTGAACTCGGTACTCCACAATCATCCCCTCCCTCCCTCCTCCTTCCTCCCTCTCACTCCTAGCAGCCACTAATTAACCTGGATTTCTATACCTTTGGCTCTTAGTGATCTGTCTAAGTGGGGGCTTACAATATTTCTTTTATTTCACTCGCCATGCCATATTTGAGCTCTATCCGTGCATCAAGATGCCATTTTCCTTCTGGTTAAGCTCTCTGCCCCGCGTCTTGCCAAGTTTTGCTCTTTCCTTCTTTGGTGGGCATGGAAGATGCTTTCACCTCTGGGCTGCGGGGACCGAACCTGGGTGTACCTCTGTCTGCTTGTGCTGATTCTGAACAGGGGATTTGCTGGATCGAATGGTTGTTTGAAGGGAGACATCCTGGCACTGGCTCCTCATTTCCAGGGCTCAGGGTCCATCAGCAGTATCCATGGGCGGTAGAAGCATCTCAGCGCTGGCAGGGGTCTCTTTGTGGCTTCTCCAGCCCCAGAGGTCTGGTTCCATCAGGGCAAGCCCATGTGGCTTCTCCTCCAGCTCCTCCAGGTTCCAAGACTCAGCATGCCACCATCTTGTCG
This sequence comes from Nesogale talazaci, assembly GCA_004026705.1. NCBI lineage: Eukaryota > Metazoa > Chordata > Mammalia > Afrosoricida > Tenrecidae > Nesogale > Nesogale talazaci. Next base: position 7,123 of record PVJH01047459.1, read on the forward strand.
TGTTGGTAGACCACCTCCAAGACACTGAGTCTCTAGTCTCTCATCTCCATGGGGGAAATGTCGTGAGATTTCCCAGAATTCTCAGAGAAAGCCATGCCCACACAGAGGTCTCATTGGCTATCTCCAGATTGACAGATCAGACTCCACCCCTATACTCTTAGTCAAATTGTGACTGCCACAACACAGGACTGTCATGTGAGCTTATCACAAAGCTTCAAGAACCTTAAAAACTCACCTGGTGAGAAAAAGACCAGGAAAGTCATGCTGACGAGTTATTTTCCATTTTGACAATGTCCCTATTCATTCTTCTAGGGGACCGGGGGCTGTCCTATGAGGATGTCATGGGAACTTGGTCCCATTCTCTCTATTGGGACATTGTCCGTGTGTCCGTTCACCCACTTACCTGTTGTCCATGCCCCAGGAAGAAGATTATATGTAGATTTTTATAATCGGTTCCCCCTTTCTACTCTATCTTCCCTCCATCCTCCCGGTATCACCACTCCCACCACTGGTCCTGAAGGGGTCATCTGTCCTGGATTCCCCATGTTTCCGGTTCCTATGTGAATTAGGTGGTGGTTGTATGTTACAGATCATAGTTTTACATTCAACATTTCATACAGTCTCGGATTCAACTCATCTGCTGCAGTCTCCTCTATGTGCTAACATCGGTCCTACTTCCTCCCTCTGTCATCTTTTTCTTTTTTTTGGGGGGGGTGGGCATCACTGCCCTGGTGGGAGTGGGAGGCCCAGCCTTGCTCCTGGAGAGCTGCTGCTGGATTTGAACCGCCAACCCTGTGGGCCGCAGTCCCGCGCACAACCACTGCGCCACCGGAGCTCAGCCCTCTGTCTTCTTTTCCATGCCTCCCTTCCCCACCGTCTTGAGTTTGTCCTTGGGTAAAGAATGCCCTTTGAGTCTTACAAGATTGATTAGTCTGACACAGGGGTGAGTTCAAACCCAGACCCGAACAGCAAGGGCCGTAGTCTTTAGGGTCCCCTACCCTCCATCTGACTGACTAGGCAGGCTGGTCTCTTTCTTGATTCTGAGTTCTGTTCCACATTTTTCCTCTACTCTACCCAGGACCCATAATGTGATCCTGTTCAGAGACGTTGGCAGTGATAGCTGGGCACCATCGGGTCCTTCTGATCTCAAGGTTGTGGACACTGGCCCGTTAGTCCATTGGACTCATGGTTTCTTTGTATCTTTTCATTGTTGCCACTCTGGTGAGCGACCAGTGGTTGCACCTCAGATGACTGCTCACCATTGTGTGAGAGCCCCGTCGCTCCTCACCAGAGTGGGGTGCAGAGCAGGGTCAACTCCGCTATATCAATTGAGCATGCTGTCCCCAGATGTGGTCCTGCACCTCCAAGCCCAGAAACTCCTTTCCTCAGGGTGTTTGGTGATGGCTAAGAAGTTTCCTTAACTTTGTCCCCTATAGGTTCCCCTGCTTTTATGGATATATTTGTGAGAACAGTAAGTAGCCATGTATAAATATATTCTGTTAAATCTATGTCTATTCTTCAAGATACGATAGATATCGGCAGCCATTTGAATGTCCTCTCGCTCTCCCAGCGTTCAGCCTGCGTGCCTTTCCAAGCATCTACCTGTAGATCATCACTACTGCAGGGTTGTACGTCTAACAGTTCCTGTCTCTGTTGCCTTTAACACTTTCAAGCCGCTCAATGCTTTCCTCTGCCTCCAACGTTTTTCCTAACCTCCCTCTCCTTGTGTAGCTGCTTTCCCCCTACCCAAGTTAGCCTCTAGTCTGTGATTTCCCCTTCCTTCCTCCACCAGTCATCCCTGGTGTTTGTCAAACAATGCTTCTTTTAATGTGAAAAACCGTTCAGCATAGTGGTCTCATACTGGCCCGTCATCCACTGTGAGATTGTTTCTGTGTATGGTGTGAGGTATAGTTTCTGTTTCCCTTTTCTATACGTGGCAATCCGGTTTTTTCCAACACCATGCGTTGAAAAGATTCTTCTTTTCCCATCAAGTAGACTTAGTACCTTTGTGGAATGTCAGTTGACCATAACTCTGTGTGCTTATTTCTGGACTCTCGATTCTAGTCTATTGGTAGTCTACTGGTCTGTGTGTCTGCTGTTATATCAGTACCAGGGTGTTTTCATTACTATCACTCTGTAGCTTGTTTCCATGTCACAAAGCGTACCTTCCGATTTTATTCTCCTTCAACATTGCTTTAGCTATGGGGGGCTTCCGGTCATTTCACGTAAGTTGAAGATTGGTTTTTCGATTTCTGTCTAAGTGAGGTTGTTGGAACTTTTATTAGGGTTACATTGTCTCTGTAGACCACTTTGGGTGATAAGAACATCTTAGCAATGTTTATTAAAGTCTCCCAGTCCATGAACATGGGACATTTGTTAGTTACTTCAATCTTCTGTAATCACTTTCAATGGTGTTTGTCATTTGACTTCCTGATTGTCTTTGCCCCTGGGCATTAACCGTTGGTCCATGCAGAATTAAGTTGTTGTAATTAATTAATTAAGTGGTTGTAATGAATTAAGTTGTTAACTTTGTTTCTCAACCGCTCGTGGCGTTGTTTCCCAGCCCCGTCTGAATAATTTTGTTTTCTTCATGTTCTGTACTGAAGGCCATAAGTCTTTGACTCTCATTCATTAAGTGCTATCAAGTCTTCATTTTGTGGTTAGCAAAAGTTTTCCACGTGAATTTTGAAGATTGATGAGTCGTTCTCCGATCCTGAAATTGCTTTCTTCTTCTGATAGTCCGGTTTTTTAGATTCTTTGATCACCGTGCAGTTCGAATAAGCAAGGTGATGATGCCTAGTTCTTTGGTATGGGTGTATTTAAAAGAATTCTGAACATGACACGCTAGGTTCCACAACTGGAAGTGGCTTTCAAGGGTTGTTTGAAGGACAGATTAAAATTTGAACTCAATATTTAACGAGCTAATTAAATTTAATGGGGTTAAAATGCCAGAGGAGGCAATCTGAAGGCATAGGGAGATTCAAATATTGGATTGGATTTATCATGTGTGATAAATATATTCCATAATAGAGGTCCCAAAGACTTTCTCTTCTTGCCCCAAACTTTCTTTTTTATCATCATTACTTTTTATCATTCTATTAATTTTTTATTGTGAATCATTCTATCGGGGACTCACACAGCTCTTATCACAACCCATCCATCCATCCATCCATCCATCCATCCATCCATGGTGTCAAGCCTATCCGCACCTAGGCCGCCATCATCATTTTCAAAGCCTTCTCATCCCACTTGAGGCCCTGATATCAGCTCGCCGTCTCTCCCCGCCTCCCTCCCCTGAAGACATTGTCTTTACTAAAGCATTCAGAAACATATTCGTGAGGGGGGAAGAGTCACATCCTTGAGACGTGCGGCCACTGCCGCACGGTGTAAGCTGGCTGTGGTGGCTCCCTGCCTTTGAGGCGAGTTCCCTGACTTCAGCGAGGAGATGGGATCCTAGAATAGCCGAGGCCAAGTGGAAGTACTTCACCCCCAAAGACAAGGAGGTCACCTCCACCATAAAAAAGACACAGGGATCTTTTTCAGTCGTCAGAAGACTTCAGTTCTCAGAGACCCTCCTCACCCCTGCCACCAGGTCGATGCCGACTCATGTCACAGGCCCTGGAGGACAGGGTAGAACTATCCCCCCCCCCCCCCCGTGACTTGGCGAGAAGCAGAAAGCCCAGTGCTGGGGTCCCCTCAGGGGGCAGCTGGGGGGTCTCAAACTATTGACCTTGCAGATCATGGTCCAACATAATCCACGATGCCACCAGGGCTCCCCCAGAAATCCTTAGGGATAGGTCATTGATCCGCCGATCGGCCAATAGATCAAATAGATCTATCTATCAAATAGATCAAATCTAACCTCAAGTCTGACCACCTTGGGCCCGGAGGGTCCAGGCACCCAGCTTGTCGCCAATTTCCAGGTACCTGAACCCGGAGTTGGGAGAGAAGTGTCCAGTCCCTGGCAGGCTCCCCCTCCTCATCCTGGTGTGACACCTGGGGCCAGGACCCTGGGCTAGGAGTCAGCCTCTGAGGCGCCCCTTTCCTGCCGAGATTCTAAAGGAAAACCACACCCTGGGTTCCCGGATGTCCCCAGAGGTCCGACCTCCCTCCCACCCTCCCACCCCCACCAAAGACTTTAAAGGCAATATTCCTCACGTCCCCTTCAACTGACCACCGTTGCCTC
>PVJH01047460.1:0-11302 GCA_004026705.1 Nesogale talazaci
TGCGGTGGGTCTCTGGCGATGCGCTCCCTCTCGCTGCCGTCCACCTATGAGGAACCCATAGGGATTTCCGAGGCTGTGGTTCCTTCTGGAAGAAAAGCGTCTCTGCTTTCCCCCACGCACCTGCTGCTGGTTTTGAACCGCTGATCTGGCGCTTAGCAGCCCGGTGCGTAATTCCTACGGTACCAGAGCTCCGGGCGATGTGCCGGAAGTTTAAAATAGCACCTGATTTTGCAAACTTCGCTCACTGCCATCAAATCGTTGGCAAATCATAGCACTCTTCGTCTGACTTAAAATAAAAATAAAATCCCACGAATAATGTTGTAGGTCGGGAATTCGGCCCGACATAACTTTTGATGGTGTGTGGGTCGGTTCCTTCTCTCCTCTTTGCAGAATATGCCTGATAAAACGGTTTTTGCCCCCACCCTGGGCAAATATTTAAGATAGATCACATATGGAAATAATACCTATTAGCTATACTGGGTTTAAAAAAAAAATTTAGCCTAATTTCACATATTACTTTTTTTTAAGTAGCTACTCAAAAATTGTAAAACTGGGGCTGAGCCCCGGTGGCGTAGTGGTTGTGCGCGGGACTGCAGCCCACTGGGACGGAGGTTCAATTCCCGCTCACAGGAGCAAAAGCTGGGCCTCCTACTCCCACCACCAGGGCAGTGATGCCTAAAAAAAAGATAAATAAAAAAAATTGTAAAATTTTGAGTCATGCGAACTGTTAACACCACTTAGCTGCTGGCTTAAAGATATTTAGAAGGTCAAGTTTACCCACAGCTGTCTGGAAGAAGAGCCTGATGATCTGAATAATCAGCCGTTGACCACCCACTCCCCCCCTCCACCTCACCTGGGATCCGTGAGAACCCCCAGGGCCTCCAGCAGCACCTGGCTGCAGTCTGCACTGTTAGACGTTGTAAGGGAAGCGTGTGGCTTGCACTGGGCTTCCACCGTGGGACTGTGCTATTCTTCGGGTCTGACTGAAGACATCCCTCTCTAGTCCTTTGTCCTTCCAGCCACACTGAAGGAAGAAACAGAAGGTGGATCTCCTCTGGGTGGGAGCATATCCGAGAAAATCAAGCGCCAGGATTACACGGGCGTTCCCACAACCGGACCGGAGTCATGGACCGTCTAAAGCGACGTGAGGGCCTTGGCTATCTGACCTTCTGGCAGCAGAAGCTGAAATGTTTAGCAGGGGTTCCACCCTTACCACCCCTCCTATCTTGGCATGGAAGAGAACCCCTGTTTAAAACGTATTTCTGGGAGTCCCTGGCTGTGATGAGAGAGCCAGTCACAAAGACTCTCATTAGGAAAAGAGGACTCACCTCCATCCCGGAGTGAAAGATCCCAGAGCCTTGGGATCTATCTGGAACCTGCCAGAGCAGCTCCTGCCTTTAGTATGGTAAATCATCATCAGCCCTTTCACCTGGGCAGCGAAGGCCCATTGTTGGCTGTGTGCTGTGGAGTGGAGTTTGAAGTTCAGATTGACTCAGAGCTGGTGGGGCAGGCACTGGATCGGGCATGGACCCTAGAAAATGCTGGGATTGAGGCATATCCACTCTCCACTAAGGGTTGGCTCTCGGTCTTATCAGCTGCTGGAGAAAATGAACTGTTCAATTGTTCCTTGGTAAGGAGAGCTTCAGAAAACCAGAGGGTTTTAGGCCAACTTGTAGAAAAGCAAAGGGAAGAAACAATCTTTTTTTTAAATATATATTTTTGGGGTTTTTTTTTTTGGGGGGGGGCAATCACTGCCCTCAGGTGGTGGGAGTAGGAGGCCCAGCCTTTGCTCCTGGGAGCTGGAATTGAACCTCCATCCCAGTGGGCCGCAGTCCCGCACACAACCACTACGCCACCGGGGCTCAGCCTTTTTAAAAATATTTTTATTGAGGGCTCTTACCTCTTATCACAATCCATACATTCATCCAGTGTGTCAAGCACATTTGTAACTATGCTGCCACCATCATTTCCAAAGCATTCTCTTCCCACTTGAGCTCCTGTTATCAGCTCCCCATTTCTTCCCCTCCCGCCCGCATCCACCCTCCCTAATGATCAGAAGTGATCGATTTGATTTTCCCATCTGACTTCATCCTCCGCCGCCCCTGGGAAGAAGCAATCTTGGTTTGTGTTTCGTGAGGAACCCCAGAGAGAGAGAAACGGGAGACCTGTGTTCCCGGCCAGTCGTGCTCACGTGGGGAAGCCCCTGCACCTGTCTGGGCTGATTTCCTCCCAGGGAAAGCAGCAGGCTGGCTGGAGACAGGAACCTCAAAGAGCTCCAGGGGACAGTGAAAGCATCCCGGTGCATCATGGTCACAGGTTGGCTGCTAGTCTGAATGAAGCTCTGCCAATGAAGCCACCAGTCACTCACTCCGAGGGACGAGGGTGAGCCCTTCTGTCCTCCTGTTGTCTCCATTACAGTCTGAGAAAACTTGCGAGAGCAGTTCAACTGTCCTAGAGGGTTGCCATGAAGATCACCGGATCAATGGCAACGGGTTTTCTCGGCGGCAGTAAATAGTCAACTTGTAATACAAGGCAAGGGCTGAAACGCACCAGCCGCTCAGTGAGAGACAGGTGAATCTGTCTGCCCCCACGAAGATGGACAGCCTTGGAGATCTTGCACTGGGTTCCCATGGTTAGACGCTGCGCTGCTTGATGGCTGTGGGTTTGGCTAGCGTATAGTGGAATGCCGGTGCAGCTTATAACCTTTTATTTAACCTTTTAGACTTTGGAACTTCTAATGAAAGTCAGCGTGCCTGGCCTGTGCGTTATTTGCCCAACGTGCTTCGAGGCCGCTGGTGAATCAGTAAATTAGCTCAGTCTGGAGGAAAGTTCTGAATAAAACCGGGGAGGGACCCTGGTGGGATCGTGGTTAGGAGACGGGCTTCAATCCACGTGGTTGAACTGCCTGCACTCCTGAGGAGAGAGACTGGGCTTTCCACTCCATGCACAGGGGGTCTCCCTGAGGCAGCATTGCCTTGATGGCAGGGAGAGGAGTTGAGAGGAGCAGTCCTGGTGGCATAGCGGTTAAACACGTTGGGCTGTTAACTGCAAGGTCTGCAGTTTGAAACCGCCAACTGCTCCGAGGGACAGAGATAAGGCTTTCTATTCCTGCAAAGAGTTTCTGTTGGGGAAACTCACAAAGGCAGTTCTATCCTGTCCATTGGGGTCACTATGAGTTGGTATTGACTCCACAGCAGTGACTGGGCTTTTTGGCTTTATCAGCTTCAATAATGAGTAGATGACTACTGCAGGGCAAGCTGTTTATAGCATGCAAGCCCCCAAGCCCGGATTCCAGGGACACAGACGTCTAGACTACCGTGACTTCAGGAGAGCCAGAATTTTGTCACTGTTATGCGGTCCAACCCCTAATTCCTTCCTGTGCCTGCAATTGTCAGAGGTAATCCTGGCTTCGATGGTGTTTTAGTTCACCAAACTACTTCGTTGTTCTCTTTGACTTCATGATAAGCAACTACAAAGTTCAACTTCCTCCTGTATTTAAATAACTAATAGTAATATTTTCTTTAAAAAAGGAAAAAAGGGGGCTGAGCCTCAGTGGTGTAGTGGTTGTGTGTGGGACTGCGGCCCACTGGGATGGAGGTTCAATTCCAGCTCTATAGGAGCAAAGGCTGGGCCTCCTACTCCCACCACCAGAGGGCAGTGATGCCTCCCCCAAAAAGGAAAAGAGGTCTGATATTAAAAGGTTTGGAAACTGCAGGACTGAATAGTCTCCAAGTTCTTGCACCTGTGTGTGTGCATGGTGTGTTTTATGTGTGCATGCACCTGTGTGTGTGTGTGTGTGTGTGTGTGTGTGTGTGTGAATTATGGGTAGAAAACACTGAGTGAACCTGTAGGGTTTTGTTTCAGGAACAGAGATCTATGTTGAATTGCTCTTATTTCACCAACTTCAAATTATTTAGTATTTAGTATCACATGCACGCCCCCACCCTGAAAATGCCTCCCACTCGACTCTGGCCAGCCCTTCCTGCAGTATCCCTTGATCCTCTGGGACATGTACTCCAATGGCCGGGGAACTCCAGGATACCACAGGCTGTGGGATACCACATAGGGCTGCCCTGTCACCGGGTTCCTAGAGCTCGGGCAGGGTAAGGCCTCTAACATGAGCTTAATACTCTGGATACCTCCTAAGTGGCCTCTTCTGCTTCCCCTTGAGCGGCAGCTGCACACATCAGGGAAATCGAGGCAGAAACCAAGAAACTTGAGCACTTGTCGCCATTCCCCACTCTTAGTTGTTGGCAGCTTCAGATAAAATCTCGCTAGAACTTTCTCATTGGCTTTTAGGACCAGGGTTGTGCCCCGATGTGTGGCTGGGCTACCGCTGTGTAATGGACGCAGGAGCACAACCTAGCATTTTAAATAATTGCTTCCACTTGGGTATTTCTTACCCACTTTGGCTTTGTTTAAGTCAAACGAGCTAAACTCCTTTCCCAGGATGGGAGACTTGAATCAGGTACCAACTCGTCCGAGAGTCACAAATTGGATGCCTCGCCACGTGCACACACCTGGTTTCTTGGACCACACGCCTCTTCCTGAGTCCCACACACCCTGTACATTGTGTTCCCGCCAGGTGAAGCGGCCCCTTACCCCAACACCCACCTCTCGGCCCTCTTCCCTTCCTGATCTGATCCTTACCCCCTCAGCTCCTCCTTGCCATGTTTACTTCATGTTGGAAGCTTTGCCAAACAGGGTCATTACATAATCTGGTATTAGCTTGAGACTATGAAGAGCGAAGGCGTGTTGGTTAGCCTGTTGATGATCAGGTCACAGCTTGATGACGCCTATGGAGGCGTGACAGAAATAAATAGCTCAGTGAGGCCAGAGCCACCCACTCTCCCCGTGAGACATTCCTGTCGACAAGCCACAAGGAGCTATGCTGCTGATCCCTGGGAGCACCTGGGAGCCCCAACCCAGTGCTAATGCACTTCCACCACCACTGGATCCACAAGACTTCCCACCCCCTGGCCTGTGATCTTCCTGCATTCGGTGTCATTGCATGTGTTGCTTGAGTCTGAAGATGAATTTATAGTTTGGTATTGGGCTGTGGGCTAATAGCGGGCTGATGGACTTGATCTGTACCAGACGGGGATGTTTTCTCAATACCCAATTGTCCTTTGATAGAAAGTTCTCTATAACACACACATGAGTGTTTAGGTATTTGTTTCTCTAGACAATCCAGACTAACACATCAAACCAACCAAGACTCAACCACCTCCTTCCTCCCCCTGGCCTCCACGGGACCTGGCTCCTGGCAGCCTCTCTGCTGTGTGTCTCTTTTCTCTGCTGGATCCTCAGTCTGCTCACCACCGACTCCCATTCGTGGTGACTGTTCCTGGCCTATGGCCTCCCTACTGGACTTGGGCTTTGCAGAGGGCAAATACATGGGGACTTTGATGCCAGAATGAGGATGCAGGTGCCTGGTGGGGAACAGAAGCAGCCTTTGTGGACTCCTCGTGGCTTCCCTCCCCTCGCAGACTGTATGCTGTCTCCTTGCACATTGATTTCGGCCCCTCCACCCTTGATCCTCTCACTGAAAGGCCTAGGGAGCATGGAGGGGAGACAGGACCATTTTAGAGGGGCTGGTGGTAGAAAAGGAGTGGTGTGTATGTCCCACTTGAAGTTTGACCCCTTGGGCTAATATCATGTGTCCCTCTCCCCAGGTCTGAGACTTCATATAAAGAACAAACAGGTTTGGGGACCCAACACAACCTTTTAATTCCAAGCAGTCCCCCTGCCCCAGCGTCAGCACACACACAGTGGAAAGACATGCCAGGGTCTGGGCAGCAACAAAACCCAGACCTGGGCAAAATATATTTATATATATATATATATATAATTATATACACATATGTATTCGCAGAGAAGGAGAGCTGAGTGTGGTTAGGACAGGGCAGAGTGTTGGGTAAAGAAAGCGGCTGGAGGTGCCCCGATCAATTACATTCTTTAGAGAGAGTGGTGTGGAATGCATGGTTATGGCTGGGGTGAGTGGCCAGGACACTCGGAAAGGTCCTTGTAATCTGGCCTCTTGGTCCCTTCTAGGGAGCCAAGAAGACCCAGTTCAGTCTGGTACCTGGTTGGTGCCAGAAGATGGGATTCTAGCCAGCTTTACCTGGAGGCTGGCAGTGGGCTGGGATGTCACAGAGGCAGCAGTCCCACTCAAAGCCAAGGCTTCAAGGGGAAGCCACAGAGCGGAGCAAGAGGCTTGTAAAGCTTGGGTGTTGCGAGTTGAGAACAGGGCAGGGACGCTGACCTCCCTGCTGGCGGCCAGAATTCTAGCTGGCTCCCTTGAGAGCCCGAGACGCAGGCAAAGGCAGGGGGCGCTGGCAGAGGGCGGGGTGGCCAAGTGCTTGGGCATGGGTGGACAGGTACCTGGGGGGTTCGAAAGCTGGCTGCCGCCCACCTACTCCCAGCAGGGCCATCCCCACTCCTGGTTCACACCAGGAGTGCTAATTAGTGAGCCCCCACTTCGGTTTCCTCACCCTCCTTTGGGGACTGGAGGCAGGCAGAGGGCACAAGCATTAAGTCTCTGTGTGCTGGAGTCCAGGCTGGGCTGCCCTGTGCACTGAGGACAGAGGCTGGCAGAAGGAGGTCTCCCTGAATCATGTCAGAGAGGAAGGGCCTGCTTTGCGGCCCAACTGCAGAGGTCTTGGCCTCCCATCTATCTGGGGAATAGAGCCAAGTCCACCTCTAATCCACTGTCCTACTCCCCCAGGAGACAGCTGCCCCAGCCCACCGGGGGAAGAGGGTGCCTTGGGAGCTCAGGACCCCAGCTCTGCCCGTCGGGAAGCAGCAGGGGCACAGGCTGCTCGTGGAGAGGGAGGGGCGGTCAGAAGAGAGAGGCCTTTTTCTTGAGTTCATTCCGTTTCCACAGGGCCAGCTTGCCAAACTCTTGAGGAGACATGGCGAAGACTCTTGAGAAGTCCTCCGCCGAGAGATGTCTCTGCCGGAGGACACAGAGACACGGCGGGTGTGAGGCAGTGCGGCGTGACCCAGGAGAAACGCAGACAGAGACGAGGCCCCTCATCTCTCCCAACTGGCCAGCATAATGCCCACTGCCTGCCAAACGCCCAGCGCCCACCCAGAGCCGCCTCCCTGTACGTACCTCCAGCCGCATGCGATCCACACCCGGAGGCAGCTTGGTCCGCCCCTTGTTGGTCACCACCAGCATTTCATAGGGATAGATCTGGGGCAGCAGAGGAAAGTTAGCCTCCTCCGCCTCTTCTTAGTGTAACCCCCTCAATGCCTCTGCCAAGCCCCCTTCTCAGCCCGCAGGGCACATCTAGGGTTCATGCCATTCTGCCACGGTCCCTCCCCACCCTTCTTGCTGCTTGCCCCTCCCTCCATCATCAGCTTCAGGAGGCCCCTCTGCGCATTCAACCTCCCTGCTTCCTCCCTCCCTCAGCCCCCACCCAGGAGGGCGCGGGTCAAGCCCTTATTCTCCCCAAGCATGTTCCCTGCCCCCACCCCCACATCCCTGGCTGCCCCTCACCTTCCGCTCCAGCACACAGGGCAGGGAGTTCCCCCGGTCCATCCTCCCCCTCTGGCCCTCTCCGTTCTGGGGAGACCAAAGCCGCAGTGAGCCAGAGTGGGGCGGGGAGACCTGTCCAGATGGACCCTGGGCGCTGCTGTCTGACCCAGGCAATTTCATGCCCGCCCTCCCCCTGCCTGTCCCTGGCTCGCGGTGCTCCTCTGTGTCCATCTGTTTCCCGCCCGAAGACACTCACCTGCAGGCCTGCGAAGGAAGGACAAGAGTCAGTGTCCAGAGACCTGAACCAGCAGCCCACACCTTCCCCTGCATTGTCCCCACCCCCACCTTCTGTCCTCCAGCCCCATCCGAACCCGGTCTGCGTCTGAGCCCCAGACCCCAGGGCCCCCGGGGAGCCTGCTCCAACTTCAGCCCAGCGCCACCCGCGTCTCACCTGGGCTTCCACTCTCACTCCCGGACGATGGGCTGAAGTCTGTGGACTGTAGCTAGAAAGGGCAGGGGGGCGTCAGAAGGAAGTTGGGAGCACCCCTCACTTTCCCCTTCACTTGGAAGGTCTCCCACTCCCCAGAAAGGCTTTCGTGGCCCAGGCCCTCGGAGACCCCCGTGCGCATGCACCTCCTATGATCTCCCCCAGCGGGGCCTTACCCGGCTCAGGGTGGTTCGGCCATAAGAAGGGAGAGAGGATGACTTCGAGGTGCCAGGATGCAAGGCTGGAGGAGGGAAGGAGGTCCAGGTCAGTCCCTTTGGCCCAGGCTGTCATCGCTGAGAGGGCAGGGCAGTGAAGGGCCAGCTGGGGGAAGCGGTGGCTTCGGGCTCCTAACCCATCTCCTTCGGCAAATGAGGAGGCACTGGTGCCTCTCAGTTTGGCTAAGTTGCGCGTGCCGCGGGCAGTGCGCATTTGGGCCGAATGCCTGAGTGTGAACATCTCTCTCCCGCCAAAGCCCAGGCTGAAGTCTAACAGCACCATCAGCGAGTCAGCCCGAGGGACACATAAATCGAAAATGTCATCAAAGCGACTGACGCCGGGTCATTTACTGACGTCAGTTGCCGCCTTCTTGATGCCTGACCTTCTAATACTAGCAACCGTTTTCTCAGCCCGTCAGCGGCTCCCCTGCACCTGCAGTCCGTGTCCTGAGCAGTCGCAAGGAGAGCTGTCTCCACGGAGACACCTACCACCACCGGAGTTTATAATTCAGGAGGATTTGCTCTCAGTCGCGTGTTTTCCTGGGAAGAACGGGGTATCTAACGTCTTTAGCTGGGACGGTCTCCTGCATTCCTTCCTCTCCTATTATGTATGAGAAATTGTGAGCCAACCCCCAGACCAGATTCCTGCCATTGTGTCCTTTCTGACTCAGCGACCCTGGATGAGGGCGTAGAAATTTCCTGGGGAACTTCATTCCCGAGACCAGGGTTCATTGAGGAGTAGAAGGCCCTGTGTGGTTTTACTTCGGAGTGACTGGTGATTTCAAACTGTAGCAGCCCAATGCATAACCACTGGGTCACCGAGCTTCCTTACAAAATTGTGAACGGCAAGTTTAGGGGGAAGCATTGTTGTTTAAATATGTAGCTTCCTGCCCCCCCCCAAAAAAAATCACTGGGGCTGAGCCCCGGTGGCGTAGTGGTTGTGCGTGGGACTGCAGCCCACTGGGACAGAGGTTCAATTCCAGCAGTGGGGCTGGGCCTCCTACTCCCACCACCGGAGAGCAGTGATGCAAAAAAATTAATTAATTAATTAATTAATTAAATAAATAAAAAATAAATATGTAGCTTCCATCGGTTTAAAACTGGAGTGAAATATCTTTTTGTTTGTTTGTTTTAGTTAAAAGCTGATTTTATTGGAGACTCCCACAGCTCTTATAATCATAATTCAATTGAATCAAGCATATTTGTACATAGGTTGCCATCATTCTTTTCTTTTTGTTTGTTTGTTTGTTTTTTGTTTTTGTGGGCATCACTGCCTCTGGTGGTTGTGGGCGCTACCCAGCTGCCGCTGGATTTGAACCACCAAGCCCGCGGGCTGTAGTTCCACACTCAACCACTTATGCCACCGGAGCTCAGCCCAGCCATCATTATTTTCTAAACATTTACTTTCTATTTCCTTGGTACCAGCTCTTTGTACCCTCCCTCCTATCCCCCCACCCCTTGATTAAAATATAAATTACTATTATTTTCACATCTTACCCTTCCCCCACAGCTTCTGTCATTTGTCCCCTGGGTGTGGTGGGTGTGGTTATGTGGCAATCTTGTGATCGGTTCAAAATGTCTTTTGAAAGCATTCTTCTAGAGCAGTGGTTCTCAATCTTCATAATGCCGCTACCCTTTAATACAGTTTTTCATGTTGTGGGGACCCCCAACCATAAAATTATTTCCGTTGCTATTTCATAACAGTAATTTTGCTACTGCTATGAATTGAGTGACCCCTGTGAAAGGGTCCTTCGTAATCATGTCAATGTGAATGGGGGGCAAGGGAATGCAGAGTGGAGACCCAGGACCAATCTGTGAGCAATTGGGTGTTTCCTCGTGGAAGGATTGCAGAGAGGACCCAGACCAGTCAGGGTGCAGGACAGCTGATGAAACATACAGCTTTCCTCTGGTTCTTTAATTCTCCCACCCCCCTCTTCCGACTACCATGACTCTCATTCTACCTTACAAATCTGGCGAGACCAGAGGATGTACAGGGTACAGATAAGAGCTGAAAACACAAGGCATGGAGGACAGATAAATTCCTTGAGACGAATATTGAGAGTAGCCATACCAGGAAGGGACCTTCCTGGTATGGGAAGAGAAGGAGGGGGAAGAAAAGGGGAACCTATAAAAGATAAATGGGTAAAGGGACACACCGGTCAGTACAAGATATGAAAAAAATTATAAATTATCAAGGTTCATGAGGAAGAGAAGGAGGGGGAAGGAAAATGAGGAGCTGATACCCAGGGCTCAAGTAGTAAGAAAAAGTTTTGAAAATGATGATGGTAACAAATGTACAAATGTGCTGGACAGGGTCACGACCCACAGGTTGAGAACCGCTGTCCTAAAACTAAGATCCTTATGTGCATCAAAAAGAGCTGAGAAAAAAACAAAAAAAAAGGCTGAGCCCCGGTGGCATAGTGGTTGTGCGCGGGACTGCGGCCCACTGGGACGGAGGTTCAATTCCAGCAGTGGGGCTGGGCCTCCTACTCCCACCACCGGAGAGCAGTGATGCCAAAAAAAATAAAAAGAAGAAAAAAAAGAGCTGAGAGAGATCCACAGTGAGGGCAGGACAATGGACAATGATCTCTCAGCTGTGTGACTGATCTCGCAAACCTACAGGCAACTTGAACACTCAACAACAGCCACAAAAATGAAATAACCCAATTTGTGCAAATGGTCAGAGGACTTGAACAGACATTTCACCAAAGAAGACCGGCACATGTGAAGAAATGCGACCACTAGTCATCTGAGAGACGCATCAAAACAACAATGAGGTGCCACCTCACCCCAGCATGGACAGCCAAGTTCAAAACAGCAGAAAACCACCAATGAATGCCGGAGAAGGCGAGGAGCGATCAGAAGCCCTGCACACTGCTGGCGGGGCAGTGAGAAATGGAAACCACTGGGGAAAGTGGTTCTGCAAACGACTGAGAACACAGATTCCACAGGGCCCCAGCCATCTGGCTACTTGGTGTTTACCCTACAGAAACAGGGAACCCAGCACGGACAGGCACATATGCACCCCCCCCCCCCCTTCACAAAGCACTATTCGTAGTAGTGCGGAGATGGAAATGGCCTAACTGGCCCTGGGAGGAAGCATGGATACGTAAACTT
>PVJH01047461.1:0-11309 GCA_004026705.1 Nesogale talazaci
AAAAAAAGAAAGAAAATTAAAGTACTGTTACTGCAGTGGCTCTCAGGAGCAGCACTGGGTAGCTCCCACGACTACCAGAGGGCAGTGATGCCAAAAAAATAAATAAATAAGGTACTGTTACTGTATTAATTATAAGTTCCAAATTGATAATAACTCATGGAAGTTTTACTTTAAATGAAGTACAACATATGTGACTGAAAATCTGTAAGACCTAACTGAGATACACTTTCTTCAGTAACATTCTCATCAATGATCTAATCTTGAAATTTATCATAGACATGTTTGAGGATTATAAAATGCTTAGTGTCTTATGCTATGGTCTTTGGGGGGGGGGGCATCACTGCCTCTGGTGGTCATGGGCACTACGCTATGATCTTTTTTATTTAGCACTTTGAAATGTTTTCGTAAACAAGCCTTTAAAAAATTTTTGTGCCTCTTTTGATTTTTTAAAAAAATGGTTATAGGGCTGAGCTCCGGTGGCGTAAGTGGTTGAGTACGAGACTGTGGCCCGCGGGCTTGGCGGTTTAAATCCAGAAGCGGCTCTCAGGAGCAGCACCGGGTAGCTCCCACGACCACAGAGGGCAGTGATGTCATCCCCCCCCCCCCAAAAAAAAAAAAAAAAAAAAGCAAAAACCTTATAACAGGGATGACTCATCCTTACAAGATATACTGTACCTTATATAATATGTTCATTTGTTATATTGTCTGGAATTTGCTTCAAATAAGCCAGTGTGTTTTTAGAATGGAGAGAGTATGGAGATGAATTGGGATGTAGATAAAATAGAATTAGTTTTATTTCTATGTGTGTTTCAAAATGTCCCTAATAAAAGGAATGATAGGAAAAGTTTGTTGTTGAAATGTGTTACATTTAGGACACTACTTTTTCTTTTTTATATTTTGAAATCATATGTGCAGTATTTCATCTTGATTCCTAGATGAATGCTTTCAAATCTTCAATCCCATTTTTAGACTCTACAATGAAATCTGAGTCAATTTGTTAAGCACCTACTATGTTTTAGGCTATTGTCCTTGTAGTAGTGAAAGTACGTGATTTATTACAGTCTTGAGTGTTCTTCATTTTGATTGGGACCATCTTTTCAATGACAGTACCTGGCAATACTGGACTAAGGATTCAACATCATCTTGAATAATGGAATGTGTTTGTAAAACAAAATCAATCTTTCTTGCTTAGCTTTATATATACTTAGAAACTATACTAGAAACTCAAGTAGGCATCACTGCATTCTTTCATCTCATACTATTGAGTTGTCAAAGAATTTAGCACCATAAACTCTGAAGTGTGAAGCTTATCTCTTCAGATTTATGCAGACCCCTCGAGGTGGCAGCATATGCTAAAAATAAGACAGTTTTGTGCTACTCCAGGTGGGCAGTCTTTGTCCCATGGGTCAAAAATGATTCAATCTGTTTATTTTTAAAACTTTGCCAGCAAGGCAAAATATAAGTAAAAGCTTATTGAATTACTCATTATTGTTTTAGCTTTCTAATGGAATCCCTATAGAAAGCTGGTTTGTGGATAAAAACGACAATGAACTCCTTAAACTGATTCCATTTCTGGAGAGGCTTGTAGAACTGGTAAGTATATCATTTGGGTTTTGTTTTTTGGGTTTGTTTGTTTTTGTTTTGTTTTTTCACTTTTCTTCTTCTTAGCGCAACTATATTGAAAGAATTCTCCTTTACAATTTATTTTACATACTGACTAAATCAATTTTAGAGGGGGATTAAGGAAAAGATGCGTGCAATTTTGAACCTTATAGATTATTCTAAAATTATACTTGTAAGTATTTAAAACTTCCTAACTTGAGTATTTTAACTTTAAAGTGTTAGTGGGTTTTCTCCTACAAGTCATCCAACAAGTTGTGTTAGAAACAGCGTACAGTTGTTTACACTTCATACTCATGTCTAGAATTAATGCTTATGTTAATTAAACTTTATTCGGGGGGGTGGTTTCCATGTACTTATAGATCAATTTTAAGATTTTTATAAAATAGAACTGAGTGGCCGTACCTCTTTTCCCATTTCTTGGTTTGGCCTCTTATTGCTTAATTGTACTTATAAAATTAACACTTCCACAAAATTTAATTCTGTATAGTATCTTTATATTTGGCAAAGTAGCTGAGTAACAGAGTGATAGGCTTCCTCTGCAGAAGAATGCTCTGGGTCATACAAGGGAGCTTCATGAGCTTTTCATTCCTACTACTCTGTGGGCTTTTTGAAGTCCCTCCAGATCTTTGATGTTGTGTGGCTTTTAATAAAATAGTGTCTTTTTTCCTTACAGAATGAAGATGTCCGACCTCACATCAGAGACAGATTTCGCTTGCATGACTTGCTGCCCCCAGATTAAACACAAAGACTTGTCAGATCACTGAAGGGGGAGAGAATGCAGAACCCTTTTGGACTAAGACAAAAACATTGCCATTACTGTTGAAATTTTGCATTTTTGTACCCCGTCTTGCTTTTCTTATCTTTGGTGCCCAATAATAATCAAGGGTTACAGAGAGAGACTTTATCTATCTCAAGAATGAACACATACAGTAGGTAGGCTAAAACAGAAGTGTCTTTAGAACTAGTGCAACTCCAGTGAAAATTTTTTATGTACAGGACATCTGCAGTTTATAAAGAATTCTGTTTCTGCCACCAGCAGTTCGACCTGTAGTAACACAGGATTTTATGATAATGACAGAGATGAAAATGGACTTTTGTTTTCTCTCTGTTTGGTGCTCTAAGTGGGTTTGTAGCCACTTTTCTGTTACTTTTAAGATTCTCATTTCAACAGGAATGGCCAGTAAAAGTTGTTTTATTTTTTTCCTGTTAAGGTTTATAACCTTTTTACATTTTTGACCTGTATTAGATTAGATTTTCATTATGCATTCCTTTTAGTTGAGGCGCTTCCTAGTTTCCTGGAGATAGTCGGTTTTTAGTTTTTTTATTATGCATTTGGATGGCCGTTTTCCTGCTTTGTCTGCCTGCATATTGTATATTTGTTTAAAAATATTCTCTACTTTTAGTCCATGTAAGTTTCATTTAGAAAGACATTATATTTTGTTTCTGTAATATTCTACTGTAGGTGAAATTTTTTCCAAAATCAAGAGACTGGGTAGATATGAATATATGAATGACTAATATTCAAAAGATTTAAACCATTGTGATAGCATGTATTCCAGATGGTAATATCTTGCATTGGCACACCGATTTAATGGATGATAAAGGTATACCTCAGACTTCACTGTGCTCACTAATCTTTGAGGAGATGGAGTTGGGTCAACTCTTGGGCTTGATTTGGTTACTGCTGCCTTTGGTTTTCTCCAGGAATGAAGTATTCAGCACAGTGGCTCAGTATTTTTTCGTTAGTTTGCATGGGCTGGTAGTACCTCTGTTATGCTCTGGGTTACAATCAGTTCAAATCGATGTGTAACAGTCTCGGTACCTCACAGTGGCGATGCATAATCCTGTGGCACAGTACACTCCCCAGCCGCCAGAGCAGTTATCTGCTCTCACAGTGGTTTTCTATGCTATGTGAAATGGTCTCCGAGCCTTGGCTCTATAATGCAGCTACCATAAAGAGGTTGATATTTTTATAGTGGGGTGTAATCTCCTTTTCGGGAGGCTTTTTATGGAAGGTAGAATTTGTAAAAGTTAGTGTGCTTTGCCTCTCTACTGCATTAACATGCCACAGGCCCAGACTGTTTTGTGTAAAGGATGTCAAAGAACGGCACTTTTTCTAAAGAGAAGTTTGATATTTTGTATGCTTGTTAAGAAAGTACAGTATTGGAAATTAAAGGTGGACAACTGATAATTGAGGAGTATGTCAATTAATTTTTTATGTATATTACCTGTTTACTTGTACAACTTTATTGTACAAATTACATGCAGCTTCATTTTCAAATGAGTCCTTAAAATAAGGAAATCTTTTTAGGAAAACATTTAATTTTGTATTTTTGATTTTAAAGGCATGAGTTATGTCCGTTTTCAGTGTATTAATGAAGATTTTAACTTTTCATCAGGTTGAGTGTTTTCTTCCTATATTATCTGTTGTGTATGTAGTTAGCATATTGTGTCACTGAACTGTTTAAAAATTAGCATGTAGAGCAAGCTGTTTTGTGGAAAATCCTTATTCATTAAAAAAATAATCATGGCAGATTTTCTGCAAAAAAAGCATTTGCAATTCAGAATACTGATTTTTTTTTTTTTTTAATTTAAAGAAAGGTATTTTGCTTGCAGGAAAAAATACTACAGATTCAGTTTAATGAGAATCTTTGAAAATGTATTTATCTTTAGGGCATCTGGGCATCTTTATGCTGTTTGTCTCCTGTCTTTCTTGAAATAAAATGTACATAACGTTACCTTTACATATGCTCTTGCTCAAAATTGTGACCCTGGTTACATTTCTCCCTGGTCCCTTCCCTTTAATGCTCAAGCAAGCAAACCCCAAAACCTATTCAAGATTTGAACTTTCAGTGGGCATTGTAATTGCTGAAAGTTTTTCTCATTGAGTCAATATCATTTCAAAGGGCTTTCCCATACTCTAAGGAAAATACAAGCACCTATACACTGTGCCTGTGAGCACTTTTAAGAGTGAACACCAACTTTTAAATTAATCATTTGATTTACGGGAAAGCTGTGTTCAGTCCCATGCAAGGAGAGCTAGGCGTCTACTTACAAATGAATCATTACAACATAGCTTCTGTAAAGAAACAGAGGAATTTTATATGGCCCGAGAACATCTGACTGTGATTCAGTTTTTTCCTTCAATACTTTATTGGGGTCATTTTTAATTTGTTGTTAATACAAAGCTTTAAATAACTTTTTGTTATTTAAAAAGAAACCATTTGTCCAGCTTCCTTCCACCTGTATAAATGCTTCATCTTTCAGTTTTTTTCTTTTTTGGTGCATGTTATCTTAAACATTTCTATTTAGTTAACTATATTTTATAAATTGAGATGCGCCCAGCCCTTCAGCTCACAAAGGACACATAAACTGTTAAGAGACTGGCTAGTAAATGCAAGAGAGAGATGGCTAACACCCGATGGGACACAGCAGAAGTGACCTGTATACACATGACAATTCTCAAGTACATATTAAAATTGTGGTATAAACGCCTGACTTTTAAGACATCCTTTTAAATATTTGTATCATTGTTAGGATGCTTGAATCAGTTGTGTTTTTTAATTCCATGTAATATATGTAGCTTTGATCAGAGTCTATCACAATATTTCTCCTTGGGTCCTGAAAGAGAGTTGATGACAATTCGTAACCTTAAATTGTTTTATATTAGCTAGTATATGTATATTTATTTACCTGATGGCTTTATCTGTTTCCCAATATTTGTTTGGGATTGTTGAAACCATTGTAACTTCTATAAATGGCTATTTTCTTGTAACTGTCAGTGAAATGAATATGTATATTGTTTGCTTTTTTATATTTTTCTGGGTTTTTTATTTTTGTTTTAGGGTTAAACGTAGAATGGTTTTAAAACAAAATTACCTTTTGGCCAATGACTTTTTTAGCTAGATGTTACTTTCAACCTTGTACAGAAATTCCTTTTCTTTGTTTTGTTCTGTCAACTTAGCTGAGATCAGAGACTTCATCTCATCCATGAAGAAAGCATTTCATTATTTCTACAAATCTGTCCCGCGAGCACACACTTCTTCATAAGGACCAGATCTCTCCCACGTCTGCGTCAATCACATGCAGCTGAGATATAAAGGACACGGACGCCTTCGTGACTTGTACTAATATGATGGTATTATATACTACATCATGAGCTAGTTACGGTTCTCTAAACTGACTTCTCTTCGTCTTCCTAGGTATTTATTTGTTAGTTATCTTTCTTAATCTTGTGTATCTAAATTAGTTAATAGTTACCCACCGAATAACTATGCCAAGCAACTAGGAAAGAATGTTTGTTTTATTTCCCCTTATAGGGGAAGAGCGGACTGGGAACAAAAATGTATGGGCCAAAAGGCCTTCGCTTTTTTATTCCTCTCATGAACTATATTTGAATATAGTATTTTTTCAGTGCTGATATGCTTATGTCATTACTTTGATGTCTTCCCCTGAGTTGAAAGCCTGCAAAAGTACATCCTGAAAGTTCAGAACAAGAACCACAAAACCCAATACTTACATTTAGATACTACTTAAGTTATTGGAATCCAAGTGTCACTAACTAGACAACATTTTTATATACTGTTTCTCTGTATCTTGAACTGCAATTGCCCAGAAGGTAACATGTTTTGTAGGTCCTTTTTAAGGAGATAAGTGCAACAAACATAATAATTCATTTGAGAATAAGATATGAAATCGGTATTTTTCATCAGTAGTTCCTAACTCAGTGTGTTAGGACTACTTTGAGGCCCAACCTCATGGAAACTTGTCTCACTGAGCCCAGAGTGGGACCTGGAAGTTAGGCATCTCTGAGAGCCAGGTGTGGAAATCACTATTAAATTTCATATTAGAAAAAAAAATTCATATTAGACAACAAAGTAAAAGCTTACCAGACATCTCTCTGTAGTAGTTCTGTTTTGTTTTTTAAATGGGACCAGGTTTCACAGGATCTGTTCAAGATACAAAGAGAAATAATCAACTTGAGGCAAACTGCTCACTATCATTTTTCTCTTATTGAAAAAATGGGTTTTGTTTTGTTTTTGCATTTCCAGCACTTGAAATAGCTGATCATATCTATAGCTGAAGGACATGTCCCTGAATGAAACCATTATATATATTACTGTAAAATATTTCACTATTTTTTTATTTTATAAATCTTTGTAGAAATAAGCAATGGAATACTACTTTCATCTTTTGAAATGGGATTTTTCAAGACAGTGACCTTTTGGCATTAAGGTAGGGGGGAGTTGATATTCTCTCTGCCTGTTTCCACAAAAATCAATATAAAGTCAAGGACATTTAAAAATCTCAATTTAATTTCTACTTATTTACTATGCAGTATAGCCGTGAACAAGTAATGTAGATTTAGTTTTATCACTCAGTGCCCTGCTCACCCTACCTCACAGGGGTGTTGTGGGGATTAATAAAACTTTCATGGAAGCACTTTTCTTTGATGATATTTTATCAGCCCTTGGAAACAATATAATTTCTAACAACTTATATTTGTACCGTGATTTTTTTGTTACAAATCTATAACTAGTTTGCTTTTAATGTCGGTCTCTAGGACCAACATCAAGAACACGGATTATGTTCAGAGATCGAGGCACAGCATAAGAAAAAGAAGGCTGCCCAGGGCTGAGCCCCGATGGTGTAGTGATTGTGTGCGGGACTGTGGC
This sequence comes from Nesogale talazaci, assembly GCA_004026705.1. Classification (NCBI taxonomy): domain Eukaryota; kingdom Metazoa; phylum Chordata; class Mammalia; order Afrosoricida; family Tenrecidae; genus Nesogale; species Nesogale talazaci. The sequence continues at coordinate 7,299 of PVJH01047461.1, forward strand.
CCACAGGGTTGGCGGTTCAAATCCAGCAGCAGCTCTCCAGGAGCAAGGCTGGGCCTCCTACTCTCACCAGGAGGCAGTGATACACACACAAACACACACACACACACACACACACACACACACACACGGCTACCCCAAAGTACAGGAGTGTGAAATAGGGGAGAAGAGTTTCAATCAGAGTATTCACTGCACTCTGGTGGTGGGAGTAGGAGGCCCAGCCCCAATGCTGGAATTGAACCTCCATCCCAGTGGGCCGCAGTCCTGCGCACAACCACTACGCCACCGGGGCTCAGCCCCAGAGTATTCTTTGCAGCATTTTTGAATGCCTTCATATTCTTGTATAATTACATTTATTAATGTGATTAGCCAGTAATGCATGTGCTTACAAAATGTAAAAGGTATAGAAACTGCAAAAATTCTGTAGTTCAGACGTAATTTTCACTAAGAAAATTTGAACTTCTAAGTGAACTGCTTTTACAGATTAGAAAATAGGTCTAGAATTGAGGTCTTTTAGTTATCCTGCAAAACAAAAGCTTTTGAAAGGGCATTTTTAATTTCTGGAACTACAGTGAGCAAAGAGAGTAAATGAACAACCTGAAAAGTAGAAATAAGGTGGCAAGACAGACAGGAGAAGTAGGCTGGGGGATTTGTGTTGGATATCGTAGGATTGAACTTTGGAGCCAATGTAGCTATATAGTAGCCCTGGTCCCACCTCAGCATGAATTCCAGAGACCCTAGTAACCTCACCCAAAAGTTTGGTGCACTCAAAAGAGACTGCTGTGGGTATAACTTTTAAGTGAAAGGGCTTCCAATTAGTAGTGCACGTGACCAGTGCAAGCAGCATTATTCGGAATCATGTCCTGAATTTAAATCCTATCGTTAGACTAGGTAGTTCTCTGTGCCTCGATTTCGTCATCTGTAAAGTAGCTGAGCTGAGATGTACTTTTCAGAATTCTAAGTATCAAAGTTTGAGGGTATGCTATAAACCAAGGACAATATACAGAAACAGTGAAGGTATTATGGAGAGTGAGCAGGAGAAATGGGAAGAACTGTACAGAGCTTGCAATGTGAAAGTGGAGGGCTGGTGCAGGCATTCTGGTCAGCGAAGGCAGTCGTTAAGAATGGGGAGTAAGTACAAGAAGGGTATTGCATGGCCTGAGAAGTTAGGGCAGAAAAGCTTTAAAATAATGGAAAGGGAGGTGGGGGGGTGCTGAGCCCTGGTGGTGTAGTGGTTGTGTGCGGGACTGCAGCCCACTGGGATGGAGGTTTGATTCCAGCTCCACGGAGCAAAGGTTGGGTCTCCTACTCCCACCACCTGAGGGCAGTGATGCCCCCCCCCCAAAAAAAAATAATAAAAATAATGGAAAGGGGAAGCCCTTTAGCCAATGACCCAAATGGGAGCTTCCAAGGACTACCATACTATATATATATAACATCATGAAGGATTCCATTACCTTCCAATTCCATTTTCCCATGAACTTTTTTTTGGGGGGAGGGGGGCATCTGGTGGTGGGAGTAGGAGGCCCAGTGTTTTGCTCCTGTGGAGCTGCTGCTGGAATTGAATCTCCATCCCAGTGGGCCGCAGTCCCGTGCACAACCACGATGCCACCAGGGCTCAGCCCAGTGATCTTTTTATTATAATTATTCTTTTAGTTTTAACATATTTGCCACACCATATCTTCAAACATGAGGGGTTTTTTTTTTTTAGTTTCCCTCTGGTGGTGGGAGTAGGAGGCCCAGCCTTTGCTCCTGTGGAGCTGGAATTGAACCTCCGTCCCAGTGGGCCGCAGTCCCGCGCACAACCACTACGCCGCGGGGGCTCAGTTTCGCATGACCTTTAAAACGAGTTCATAAGCAGCAGTGATGCGAAGCTGATCTGGCCCATGAGTTCATCATCTAGTGATGGAGATTGATAATGTTCAGAAGAGGGAGTTACAGATCTTTGACAACGCTGCCACAGTCTTCAATTCCTGGGGAAATGCAGAGGCTTCACAACTCACAGAACGGTTGTAGGTTTGAGTCCAGCAGAGTCCAACCATTGGAAACAGTAATGACAATCATGGCTGGCTATCGCTATCGGGAGGGTTTCCTTGAAAAGGAATGTGTCAGCTAAAATCCTGAGACTGGAAGGGATCTAAGTCAGGGAATGGGGCTGAAGTGCAGGAAACCAGTCAGGTAATCCTGCAACTTTACACACACTTCTAAGATAGCTTTGTGTGTGTTATTAGCATCACAATGGATAGATCTGGAGCCTGAGAAACTGGTAAAGTTCTGGAGGAGTGTGGCTGGTCTCCGTTAGCCATTTGTGTGGATTTGGGGCACTCCCCAGTGCACACATGCTCATCACATTGGCCAGACAAAAGTGGGAATGTACTGTAGGATTTTATGGCTTCCTGTAAGTGCAAAAATGCAGGAATTGAATGGAGGCAGATGAGGTCAGTCTTTGTAAGATTCTGATACATTGTTTAAATTGGGGTGGTGGGGGGGATCAATTAGCTCTAAGCTTCTGACTGGGCTTTCTATTCACGGAAAGAGTTACAGTCTCAAAGACTGGCAGGGACAGTTCTGCCCTGGAACACAGTCACGGTGAGTTGGCATCCTAGTGGCAGTGAGCTTGGCTTGGGAATTCAGCTTACATGTATGTATATATATCTGGCATTCCATGTGTATATATACGTATATGTGATTTAGTGACTGTTTCAGCAGCATATCAGTTTTAACCCGACTACCTTTAAGCTGGAGGATCCCCGGGGGCGGGGTGGGGGCTGTTACGGCGTTGTGCTGTGATCCCCAGGGCCTGCAGTTTTTTTTTTTTTTTTGGCATCACTGCCCTCAGGTGGTGGGAGTAGGAGGCCCAGCCTTTGCTCTGTGGAGCTGGAATTGAACCTCCGTCCCAGTGGGCCGCAGTCCCGCACACAACCACTACGCCACCGGGGCTCAGCCTGCCTGCAGTTCTTTGAAGCCATCTGCGGCACGAAGGAGAAGACTGGACTTTCTACCCCTATAAATTACACTTGAAAACTCACAGGGGCTCGCTCTGAGTCAGCACTGAGTTTGGCATTTTTGTTTATTGTAGGGTTCTTATGTTTTTTATTTGTGACTAAACCTGTCAGGTCCAGAGAAGAGTCAATTCAGTCACGAGGCCAGGTGGGTTGCAAACTGCTGCTTTCTTGATGGGGTGCAGACTGAGAGCTGCAACAGCCCTGAGCTCAGGGATGGGTGCCCTTATGTGTACAGAAATGAGATGTGGCTTGGCCCTTTTGGATTGAAAAAAAAAAAAACAAACGCATGTTAAAGTCTTGATCCATTTGGCATCGTGAGAGCTCCAGGCAGTTATCATGGGTCTGAACACTTGTGGTTCGAGATTCATTCATGGCATCACTGGCACGTTCTTGGGCAGTACTTCATTGGGCAGATTTGGGCGAATCGGGATGAACTTTGGTTCTTAGCAGACCCAGAAGCCTTAGAAAAGCCTCATCCTTCTCACCTTGACCCGATTTCATCTTTACAAGCTGCTGAAAGCACTGTGATCTGTAAAGAAGCCCTGAGCTGCTGGACTTCAGAGCTGAGGCTTCCTTTCAGCCCACGGTTTAGTATTCATGCGTCTGGACTGGTGGCTACCGATCACCTACTCTGCTGATCTGTAATAATCTGTAAAATCAGGAAGAACTGAATGATACTGTTACTTACCCTTAGTGGGCTACCCTAGAGGGGAACATGAATCACAGGTTTGTTTGGGGAACTACTGTACATGCAAGAAGGAAAAAAAGCCTAGCTGCATACTTTTTCCTGCTTATTAAAAACTGTATGTGTATATATATATATATATATATATATTTACTGTGCACAGAAGAAAAAAGAATGAATAGGATTCTAACAGCTGCTTCAAACACGGCAATACTGAACACTATCTAGCCTGTATCTTCTTTTACCCAGCTCTGTCAGACCCACCATCTTCTACGGCAGCAGCTTAATAGCTAAATGTTCTGTGTTCCCAGAGCCCTAGAGGAG
>PVJH01047462.1:0-11295 GCA_004026705.1 Nesogale talazaci
TAGGAAAAATTTAATAGCCAGGTAGCAAAGAACATGGGAGAAGTAAAGACTGTGGGAAACTAGTTACAAGAACTTCTTAAAAGGTAAAAGAGGCCACGCGGCACTAATGGGTAAGCATTTTGCTGCTATTCACAAAGTAGGCGGTTCAAAATCACCAGCTGCTCCACAGAAGGAAGATGGGGCCATCTAGACCTGTGACAATTTCGAGCTTTCCACACAATGGAACATTCTTCGTTTATTTGTTTTTGAGGGCAACAATTCCTAAAAAGGAAAGAATCAAGCATAAAAGTAGAGGCAACTTTTGTATAAATGATCCTTTTACTAAATGTTGTCAGTTAGAAATTGCAATGTATATGGGTCAGGATGTAGACTACATATGAAATGAAGCATAATTAGGAACAATAAGTAGAAAGGAAAAATATTTGGCATATTGCTGTTTTAGAATGGCTATGACCTTGTTTCTAATTAATGATTATATGTATAGTACTAAATGCTATTAATATAGCACAACCTAGCCCAAAGTATCACCAGGAGTTCTCTAATTTATTCAAGAAATATTTAAGCACCCAACTAAAATCCTAAACATTTATGCCACAATAACATCTCTCTCTAAAAATATTAATTATTATATTCTATATGTTGAGTGTTAGCTGGGGACTTGGAAAAGTTAAAGATGAATCACTTTACAGAAAACAGCAGTTTAATAGAGGAGATTGGAAAGAAAATCAATATTAAAAATTTTAATGAGATAAAGATTTAGCAAGAAGGATTATAGAGAGAAGACCAAACTTCTGCTTGATCTCTGTCAACCATTGCAAGTATTCATGTAAGATACTGTGTGATACTAATCATCTCAGATTGAACAGTTTGTCTCCTGTAACTGGTCAGCCCTCATTCTTCCATCCCCTCTGACTGCAGGGATGAAACAAACTGCTCACTGATGCTCACAACACTTGAGTTCATGGAAGCGTTTGTTGGAGAAAATATCCTTCTACAAATGGGCCTGTGTATATCAAACACATGCCATTGAAAAGCCAATGGTAAGTTCTATTTGGGTTTTAGACTATGTAGGTAGGTACCTCTTGTTATTATATCGTCCCAAAGTCCACTCTATTCCACATGTCTTTTCTTCCTAGAACTTGTGAGTGAATGTTAATATCAAACTAGTAAGTCCATTAGTAGCTAAACCATCACAACTTAAGGTCACCCATTCTAAAAGTTTCTTTGTCGAGTTCAATCCGATCTCTGTTCCTCTTGATGACACCCCTAGGCAGTCACTGATGTTTCTGTCACTATAACTTGACCATTTCTAGAAATAAAGAAAAACACACTGTAAATAAATTTTATTATGATTGACTTCTTTTGTTCAGGATAACATATTTTTAAAATTCATTATACTGTGTCATGCATAATCATCTTTCCTGTTTATGTTTGAATAATACTATAAGTATAAATATAATACAATTTATTTAGCTCTTTACAAGTTTTGGAAAATATAAATGAGAATACAATCACATACACAGTTTTCTGTGGGTGTGTATTTCAAATGTTATTTAAATAGGAGTAAAATCAGGTAAAGGCATCCTTAACATTGTACTAGATTGACATACTGTTTCCAGTGTCTGTAGCATTTGGCATTCTTCTCAATAATGCATGAGATTTCAAGTTCCTTCATAAACTTCCAAACTTGCTATTTTTAGTTAGTTTGTTTTTGTTTAATGATATTGAAATGTAACTAATCTTCTACATGGACTTCCAAGAGAACAAACAGATATGCCTTTTAAGAAGTACAGAATATTCCTTAGAGACAATGGTGGCAAGAATTGGCCTTATATCTTTTGGAACTGCAAAGAGAGATGAGTCGCTGGAAGGACTCATGGAAGGATAAAATGGAAGAAAGAAGGAATGTCCAAGACAAGATGGAGTGAAAGAAAGGGTTCAAACATAAGACTATTTGTGAAGATGAGACAGAACCGAGAAGTGTTTTCTTCTGTTGTATGTAGAGTTGTATGATATATGATGAGCTGGAAGTGACTAAACAGCACCAAACAACAACAATAATAATGTACAATAGAAACAATAACTCAATGTAATTTTAACTTTTATTTCTTGAATGACTAGTGTTTGTGAGCTCATTTGATATGCTGAAAGTTCATTTGTAAATTTTTTATAAGTTTTTTAGACATGTCTATGAAAATCTTTATTTTAATTGATTCTCCTACTTTGAAGATGTTTTATTTTCTTCACAGTTCCTAACTATTGAGCTTCATTTTTTTTCTGGTTTTCCAAGCAATAAAGACTCATTTTTTCCTGTGTTCTTCTGTTGTGATTTATAACTGATAGCTCCACTTACTCTCAGGCTAACCATTGAGAAGATAGGAATTCACTTGCAGAGCTCCCATCACTCCTCTTCAAAATGTGAATTTGTCCAAGACTAAATTTGTTTAGAATAATTATGTGCAGGTTTTCTATCGCAGAGGTTCACCTAAGAGGGTCTTGAACCATAATGGAAGTTGAAGCATCATTTAATTTTGATAAGTTGTAGTTTTATTCCAACATAGTTTCTAAACGTTTTATTTTTCTAAAATATTTTCTAAATATGTTATTTTTTCATGTATTTGAGATTTTGAGGTTTAATGTATTTCTCAAAATACTACTGCAATTGATTTCTAACTTTGCTGTGGATAAGAGAAAATTCATAAGACTGTGAAATCTTGTAAATTTTTTGAAGTTTATGTTTAGTTATCATAATTAATGATAACATATGTGTAAACAAACTCATATTCTGAAGATTTTATTAGCATCTATCAAGTCAGCTATCATTCATAGGAAACTGATGTACAGCAGAATGAAATATTGCCTGAGTCCCACACCATGGCCACAATTGTGGCTGTGCTTGAACTAATTTTGCAACCACTATGTTAGCCCATCTTCATGAGGTCTCTTCTCTTTTACACTATGCACTCTGTTACCAAACAATATTCCCTTATCCTGAGATTGTCACCTCCTGAGAAATGTTTAAGAGAAAGTCTCTCCAGCCTTGATTCTTAGGGCTATTTTGCCTGTACTACTTTCAAGACAGATTTGATTTCTTGGTTATCTGTGCTATATCCAATTATTATTTTCCATTACCATAATTCAAAAGGACCCATCCTCCCTTCTTCCTTATTTGTTGTTGAGCTTTTTCATTTATTTGAAGTGATTGTCCATTGGTCCATGTGCAGGTTGCCCATTAACACAATGAAGTGTTTTGGCATCCCTATTCTTCTCAATGTTTTCCATAGTTTTTTTGTGCTTTTTGTTATTGTTGTTTTGTTCTTAATGGCACAATAAGTTGAAGGTCACTGCAAAGTCAATAAAACACAGGCAAACATATTTTTGGTATAGTGTACTCTGCTTTCAGACAAGATCCATCCAGTGTCAACAATGATATTCCCTCATACAACATCCTTTTCTGAATCTGACTTGGATTTCAGAAATATATCTGTCAATATATTGCTGCAACAATTGTTAGTTGAGGCTAAGCCTGCTCTAGCTGTCTTGCCTCATCATCTGTGCTGTGCTGCCCAGGGACATGCAGTGCTCTCTCTTCAACTTGGCCAAATTAACAGTGAACTGTGATGGACCACATCACCATAATATGCTGTCCCACCACTCCGTACCATCCCACCTTGCCATGTTTACTGCCTGTGGACTAACTCCAAACCCCACACCTCCAGTGAGACACCTTGCATCACTACAACACGAGACTTATCATGACTGCTTAACTGCTTCACCAGCTGTGATACTGGCGTCTCCTATACTTCAACATCTCATTTTCCTACTGCCTGCTTCCTTGGCCTTGAGCTATTGGCTGTGTGAGTTAAAAGGACCTTCAATTTATTAACTGATTCACTAAAGTGAGTCGGACTGAGTGTTCTGTACTACTGAGTGGGCTAATTGGCTATTTTATTTTATTCTACCTATATCTATCTATCTATCAATCATCTATCTATCTATCATCTATCTATCTATCTATCTATCTATCTATCTATCTATCATCTAATCATAAGTGTCTTAGTGTTGTTTCTCTAGAGAACTCTGCCTAAAACAATTGTCCATGGAGCTGGCTTCTAAATTTCTTAGTGTTTCGTCAGTTTCTTGAAACATTTCCACTGGTATTCTGTCAATTCTTACAGCCTTGCTTTTGCGAATGCCTTCAATGTGGCTTGAAATTTTTCCTTCAGTACTATCAGCTCTCTACTACCTTTCTGTCGCTTTGTCCTACAGGGGTGGCGTGTGTGTTGCTGTGATTCCAGATGCTATTTCACTGGTATTTCAAATGCCAGAAGGGTCACCCAGCGTGAACAGGTTTCATCAAAGCTTCCAGACGAAGAACTGACAATGAAGAAGCACTCAGCTCTCTACTTCAGAGCCAGAGGCACTGAGAATTGTCTGCCTAGCTTTGGTGCACTGTCACATACTGAACACCTAAACAGAGGAAGCAGAACCTTTTCAGAGATAGTGTCAGCTCAAAGACCCCTCGGATCCAAGGGCATTCAATATATGATGGAAGAGAAGCTGTTTTTTGAGAGGGAAGAAGACCACGTTGATGTGAACCGGATGAAGCCAGGGGGAGTGGAGCCTTTGAGATCTTCTTTCGCTGATGGGTCGTAACTCAAGGTAAAGAGAAAGAGTTCTAAAAATCATCTAATGGTTGAAATTTGAAATGTGTGATGCATGAATTCAGCATAATAAGATGTTATCAAAAATGAAACAGAATGCATGAAGGTTGAAATCTGAAGCATTAGGGAATGAAAATGGACAGATTCTTGGCGATTTTGAATCAGAAATTCATGATTCACTTTGGTGAAAATAACATAATCAAGAGGAATAGTGTGGCATTCATTGTCAGCAAGGATCTTGCTGAATTTCTCAAGCAGAACCAAGCTATCTGTGATCAGATTATATCTATCTGCCATCAAGGAAATCTATACAAGAATCATCCAACTTTAGGAATCAACCACAAAAGCCAGTCGTGAACAACTCTACTGGTGCCTTCAGTCAGCACCTGAGCAAATTTGCAGTCTAGGATCATTAAGAGATATTAGTGATTGACATGGAACAAGAACATGCAAATGTTGGGAAAAAGATGAAGGAATAGTAGTGGGAAAATATGGACTAGATGATAGAAATGAAGCAGGAGATTGTATAATCAAATTTTTCAAAGCCAGCAATTTATTTGAAGTAAATCCCTTTTTGCATAAAAATTTAAAATGCACTTATATATATGGACATCCCCAGATTGAATGCACAGAAAACAAATGGACTATGTCTTTCGGAAGACACAATGGAGAAGCTCAATATTTATAGCTAACATCCGACCAGTAATTGTGGAACAGACCGTAAGTTGCTCATAGGTCCATTCAAGATAAAGCTGAAGAAAATTAAAGCAATCCCATTGGAGTCAAAAAATCTTGAGTCACTACCCTCTGATTCACAAGCCACTTCATGGACAGATTTGACATATTGCACATGAATAATAGAAGGCCTCATGAGCTTTGGTAGGACTTCACGAATCATTTGTGGAGTCACTACAGCAACACAAATGAAAGAAAAGATCAAAGTGTATGTCAGAATGGACTGTGAAAGTTGCTCTAAATTGTAGGGTGATAGTTACATAATTTTGTTTCAACTTGAGGAAATACAAAGATTAAGATGGAGTCTAGCCTATTTAACAGGTCAGCCTGATGATTCCTCCTAGAGAATATGATCTTCTCATCAGGAGGGTCCTGAAAACCTTCTCCACCCCCCTCTCTGGATTCACCTTCATGTGGACAGGTCACATCGAGACCTGCCTGGGTTCTATGATGGGGCCACCAACATAGAATCCAAATGACCTGTGATCTTCTTGCATTCTGTATCACTGCGTGAGGCTGTGTGAGTCTAAAGAGGGGCTTTAGACCAGTGTTGGACTTACGGACTGGAGTTAGACTGGGCTGGGATGTTTTATTGATGCACAAGTATTTCTTGATATAAAAGGCTTTCATATACATATATGAGTGTCTCTGGATTTGTCTTTCTGCTCAGTCCAACCTACCACATATAGCTAATGCAAATGGAAGACAGTAAGTGTTGAGAACACTTCTTTCTTACCAGATCAAGAATTCTTGGATCAGTCTTTGCAAGACAAGGATCTGAATAGGAAAGGGCAGATCCAGAAAATAAAGTCAAATATCATGTGCCGTGGTCCTCAAATTTCCTCATGCCTCAACCCTTTAATACAGTTCCTCATGTTGTGGTAACTCCCACAACCATAAAAGTATTTTCATTCTACTTAATAGTTAATTTTGCTACTGTTATCAATTATAATGTAAATGCCTGATATGCAGAATGTGTTTTCATTGCTACAAATTGAACACAACTAAAGCCTAATGAATAATTACAAAATTATATGTAATTACATATTGTGATATCTTTATTTCTGATTAAAAATAAGTGAAATTTTGTCTCAATGCATGGTGTAGCATGGGTAACAGCCTTAATATAACAATAGTACACAACATTGCTACAATGTGAAAAAAAAAAGCCAGCATTGGTGTAACAGTTGAGAAAGTTTCTTTCTTACCAGATCAAAAATTCTTGGATCAGTCTTTGCAAGAGCACAATGAAGATCATCTTCCACAATAAATCTAATAGCCAACAATCTGGAAACTCCTGTTTCACAAAGATATGTTGTTGGAAATGGAAGAAAAAAGGACAAGACAGATAGAACAGGATATAGAACAGGCTATGACAACAAACACTTGATTCAAAATTTTGTAACTGGCTTTACAGGAAATCAGTTCTTTCTACATCACTGTCAATAAGTTAATTGAACTTCTCTTGTAATGTCTTAGGACCATCTTCAACTTTGACTGTAAATGGGCTTCTGGCAAGTGCAAATGCCGGGTGTCAGGTAAATTTGGAAAGTGGTATGAAATTTCATCTGCAAGTAGATGCAAGTGTCCTTTCACATAAATTATCATTGTAATCCTTTTGTCTGGTTCAATTTCATGTTTCTCAAAGGAAACAGATAAGGTAGACAACATGTACATTTATTTTCTTCCATTTTTTTTGGCCAAAGCTGACATTTCATTTGGATTGATTGGATTTTTTCAGACAAATCAAGAATTGTTGTATTTGGTCCTTGCAGTGATACATTTAACACATTCAAGATGGCAAAGATGTCAACCAACTAAACTGTACTTTTCAGTTCATTTTTATTGCTGAAAAGGGAATGAACTGCAGTCTTGCTTTCTGAATAAAAACATTTTGAGTTCATCATGAAGCTCAAAATCATGTGTTAAAACTTTTCTTCTTCACAACCATTTCACATCAATGCGAATAACAGAGCATTTTTTTTCCATGTCTCCAACTCATTTCACAGTTGCGAAAACAGTCGACTCAGGTGCTCACCTTTACAAAATTGACAGAAATTATGACACTTTTCATTGCTTCTTATAACCCTTGTGGCAATGTCTTTGTTGCTGATATTACATATATAATGCCAATGAATCATATAGTGAGTTCCGATGACTTTTGGTGACACATTCAGTACCAAACCTTGAAATCCAGATTGACATTCTAGCATAGCTGGAGCACCATCTGTGCAAACACCACAACCCTTTTCCCAAGAGATCTTGTGCTCTTTCAGGAAGGAACCAACTGTTAAAAGTATCATGTACAGTGCTTATCATTTCAAGAGGTTTGCAAGAAAGAAATTTATCTGTAAAGTCACCTTTATTAATATGCCTCACATAACAAGTAACTGAGAATAGTTTGCAACATCTATAGATTCATCAAGCTGGATGCTCAGTATTGGATGTGGAGCAGATTCAATTTCCTAAATTACCTGATCAAGAATATTAGCAGACATGTCATCTTTTCTTCCTGGTACAGTGTCAGTAGATAAGAAAATCACATTCAATTTCATAACAAATGCATCTATCCTAACTCGAACCATGCCTGTGATCACCCACAACAGTAAATTCTCAGCAATGCTGTGAGATTTCGTAGCTCTGGTGATTCTGAGTGCCACTAAATAGGAAGCTTCAGTGTCTGCTATGTTTTGTGGGACTTGCCACCAGTGTCAAATCTGGCTTTCTTGAGCCCATCAGCTTTGCTTCTGAAAGAGGTTGTCTCCTTGTTGGCAGAGCTCAGATGCTGGTTATCAAAAGGGCATTTTAGTTTGTTCAGCTTTCCAGATTCTGCTCTTAGAACGTCACAACAAACAGCACAGTGTGGTTTCTCAATTTCTACTGTAATTATTGAGCTAAAACCATACTGTAAAAAATCCTCAATATATTTTCTTTTCTTAAAGTTCTTCTCTACATCATCCATTGTCATGTAATGGTATGCTAATGAAAAAAATAAAGACCATAAAACAATAGCTTGAATAATACAAAAGATGGCACAATGCATCATTCAGTCAATACAGTTCATTAAAGTTTCCTATGATTTATTCTTATTTGTATGTATTTTACATACTTGTTGCTATGACAAGGGGGCAGTATTCACAATAACCACAGCTGAATATAAAAAGACTGATCAACATCCAGTTTAAGTTCCCATGGTACAAATAGATATGTAGATTTTTTGCAGCAGTTGATGATTTTACAGAATATCACTTTACACTTAATCAGTAATTATAATTCATGAAGTGCCATTTTACCTCCCAAACTGCTGCTTTCAACAGAGTAGCTGCTTTCTACACAGTAGTTTCTCTCTACACAGTAGCTGCTCTCTATACATGTGTGACTGGTCTGCATAAGTACAGTATGGCACCAACTCTGTCACATACCCCTGTATTTGTATGAGGCATATGTGATGGGGTTGGCACAATGATGTCATCACGCTGGGTACTCACATGTGGGTGTATCTGCTTGTGGGCAGACCCACCTGGCGATGAACGGTGACTGAGTGGTGTTTCAGCTCCTAAGACAATGAGAAATACATGTTTTCTGATGATCTTAGGTAACCCCAGTGAAATTGTCATTTTACCCTTAAAGGGGTTGCAACCCACAGGTTGAGAATCACTGTTATAATTGTTGGGTCAAGGAGAGGCTGGTAGGGCCTCAACTCTTCTCCCTTCAAGTATGAGGAAACAGAACTGATGGACAATTCTCAGATCAGGCTCTAAGAATAACCATCTTTCCTCCCTACCTGCCATGACTGGATAATTCCACTAAGGAAAAAGGCATGACAGCTGTGGAAAATTCCCAGCAGCTGCAGCCCTAACCCCTTCCCAGGGACTCTCCTCATACCCTCCTTTAAAAACTCACCACTCTCCTCATTGGGAGAATCTTCCCTGGGCTACTTGGTAGACCATGGAACCTTATCCATGAGCTTCTTTTCTAAGAAAGAGCTGTTGTAACCTCTTAACTTTTTCTCTTTGTTTGTCCTCATGCCTCTGTTTATCTCTCAATAATGAAATGTTGAAGGATCTAACATTAGAAAACCAAGAGGGAAGAACATGTTCAGCACATCCCACATTGAGAAATCCCAAGCATCAAATTGAAAATCTGAAGGATTCTATAGTAAAAACATTGCATCACATGGGACACATCAAGATATGGTAGAAATAACGCACAGGTTCTGTGAATCAAAAACAGCAAGTCAGCAGTTCACTACTTCAGGAAGTAGCACATGTGCAGGAGTCAATGCTGGTAAGGGAAAAAGTTGAAACTACTCTGAACACAAAAGCCAAAATAGAAAGTTCTAGGAATTGATATAGTACCCAGGGAAATGTTTCAGAATGCTGAAGAAACACAGGGAACACTGACTGGCCGATGCCCTAAAATGTGAAAGACAGCTACTTGGCCAGCTGACTTGAAGAGAAGCATTTCTGTGCCCATGCCAGCAGAGTGCTCAGACTGTATCACTGCTGTCACACAGAAGTACAATTTTGCTTAAGATCACCCAACAACTGTTGCAGCAGTACATTGACAAGAACCTACCAGTCGTTCAGATTGGATTCAGAAGAGGACCTGGTGCAAGAAATGTCATTGCTGATGACTGATGGATCGTGGATAAAAAAGCAGAGCATGCCAGTGAGATATCTGTGTTCCATAGATCATGCAAAGGCACTCAAATGTGTGAACCATAATAAACTGGTGCTAACCTTGAGAAGAATGAGAATTCCTCATTTGTAACTTTTACATAGATAAGGAGGCAGTAAGGTGAATAGGACAAGGATTACTGGATGGTTTAAAAAGAGAAAAGTGGGCTGAGCCTTGGTGGCGTAGTGGTTGTGTGCGGGACTGCAGCCCACTGGGATGGAGGGTCAATTCCAGCAGTAGGGCTGGGCCTTCTACTCCCACCACCGGAGAGCAGTGATGCCAAGAAAAAAAAAAGAGAGAGAGAGAAAAGTGTGCCTTAGGGTTGTATCCTCTCACCATACTTGTTCTATCTGTATGCTGAGCAAATAATAAGCAAACCTGGATTACGTGAAGGAGAATGCAGCATCAAGTTTGGAAGAAAGCTTACTGACAATAAGTAGTGTCCAGATCATGCAACTTTACTTGTTGAAAGTGAAGAGGACTCAAAGCACTTGCTGATGAAGATAAAGGATTATAACATTTAGTATCGATTGCAACTCAAAGTAAGGAAGGTCAACATCATCAAAGCTAAGCCAATAGGTCAGATCATGATAGAGAAGTTGAATTTGTTAAGGATTTTGTCTTACTTGTATCTACAATCAATCTACAATCAATGCTCCTGGAAGGAACAGACAATATATCAGAAGACATAATGTACTGGTTAATCTGTTGCACACGGGCTCTTTAGAATAATGAAGAGTAGGGATGCTACTTCGAGGACTAAGTCTTGATATTCTTCACCGTCTCATATGCATTTGAAAGTCGGGCATAAAATAAGGAAGACTTTAGAAGCAGTTCTCAACCTGTGGGTCATTACCCCTTTGGGGGTCGAATGGCCCTTTCACAGGGGTCACCTGATTCATAGGAGTAGCAAAATTATAGTTATGAAGTAGCAACAAAAATAATTTTATGATTGGGGGTCACCACAACATGAGGAACTGTATTAAAGGGTCGCAGCATCAGGAAGGTTGAGAACCACTGCTTTAAAAAAAAATCAATGCATTTGAATTATGTTGCTGGAGAAGAATACTAAAAGTACCATGCACTGGTATAAGAACTCAGAAGCAATAAATCCCACATGGAAGAAGCACACCAGCCAGAGGGACCATGAGGCATTAAAGGGATAATGTACCAGTTATCAAAAACTAAAAACTATATCATTATAAATGAGGAGAGA
>PVJH01047463.1:0-11292 GCA_004026705.1 Nesogale talazaci
GGGCCCTTAGATGTATATATGATAAAATAATAAGATGGTCACAAGATGACAGTTTTTTAAAGCAATATTCTAACCCATTTCCAGAGCATGACTCAATTTGTGGTATAACAATATTTTTATGTACACACACGGACACACAGAAAAATCTGAATGTCTATCTACACATCAGAATGGTCAGCTCCACGGCTTAGAAGATCATGATTTTTAATTTTTATTTTTTAGCCCTCACCCATTTTGTTTGCTTTTATCGTCTCTAACTTTTCTACAATGAACACGTCCCGTTTCAAGATACAGTAAGCACTTCATGCTTTCAATCACAGCTACTTACTTGACTACACACATTTAATCATAATTGGCCCTCGTCTCAAGTTCCCTGTGAATACAGAAACCTGCAGTGCAGTTTCTGAAATGAAAACACAAGCCTTTTGCAAATTAGGCAACTCAAGAGTCTAGGTAATCTCGAACAATGGACACAATTAGAGAGAGAGAGAGAGAGAGAGAGCAGCCGACCAGGGAAGTCTACGTTGACAACAGGAAATCATGTCTTCTATTACAAAAGAAATAATGGGGCATTCTCCAGTTGCAGTCCCCACTCACCAGGTCCCCCGCTCTGCCGCACACACAGTCACACCCCCTACCTCCACGAAGGCACAAAGACCGCTCAGAAGCCGGCCAGAGCACGAAAGGCCGTCTCAATTACTCACTGTCAGTGCACGATCGTGGGACAAACTGTTAGGCTTGGGATCCTGGACATTAATCAGCTACTAACCATCTCAGGCTGTGAAAGAGGTCAATCAAGAGAGTCTAATTCAGCCATGCAATTAGCACAGATGCATAAATGATCAAAGAGGGCGAGGAGACCTCGGAGAAGCTGGGTTGAGAACATGGGGACTTCGGCTGCAGGAAGAGCCACGTCAACACTGCACGGTGCCCTCCCCGGCTGCTCCAACGGAGAGGACCCTGAGCACAAGCCGCCCTCCTCCGAGCTGCCTTCCCTGTGACACTCCTTAGTCACTTCCTCCTCGCCGCTCCTACCCTGCTGCACACGCGTCTGAGACGGCACTTAGCGCACCACTGGTATTTCAATTATTTGCTTATACATCTGTCTCCCTTCTCGACTGTGCACTTGAGGGCAGCCACGACATTTTGTTCATCTCTGCTATTTGCCCCCACCCTGGCACAATAGAGACTTGTTGAATGGAGAGCTGAATAAATGGGCAAAAGGGAGGCAGAGAGAGAACCATCAATCAAAGAGACATGTGTCCTCGGGTGGAAAACTGGACATGAGGTCCTTTACTTCTGCAGGAGCTGGAAGGCCCGGGGAGAAAAATTTGGTGAAGTTTACAGAAATGTGTCCGCTGGGCCTCATAGGGAGCTGGAAAAGCAACCCTTGGAGTGTGCTTAGAGATGAAGAGTCTATCAATCACAGGGCTGCCACCACTGACCCAGACGCCACATCCCTGCCTGAGAGCCAGGCCGGCCGGGTGGCATTTGGGAGGGCCGGTGCTCCACCTCGCAGCAGCCGTCCTCTTCGAGGTCACACACTCACCAGCTGTGGGTCAGCTGGCTTCGCTACGCTAGCGTGATGTTGCCCCAACTCGCCCCAATATTTAAGAAATCACTGGAGGAACTTGTGGAAATACAATTTCCCAGGCCCCTCCCAGGAGCACGCATCGATTACACCAAGTCGGAATGAAGACGGAGCGAACTGTGCTTGGGTAGGAGCTACAGCCTGGGAGACCCACAGGGGCGGTTCTGTCCTGTCCTACTATGAGCTGGAATCAACTCATTGCTAGGTCGGAACCGACTTGAGAGCAGTGAATTTGGTTTACGAGCTGATGGTCTGTACTGAGCAGGGAGGGAGTGGTCAAGCTTCCGCAGAGTGACTTAAAAACCAGGCCCAGGGTGGGAACTTCTCGCCCCTGTCCCTGGCATGTGCTGCGTGGCTATGCCGGTCTAGGGTGAGGAGGGTACCAGAAATAGGGTGCCTCCGTTGGCTGGCTTTTGCTGTCTCCAGGGAGAGCCAGGGACCTGGGGAGGGGCTCAGACACGAAGCTACACACCCCAGTCATTCTGCCTCGGGCAGGCGTTTTGCCATCTGGCACCTGGTACTAAAAACAGTGTGGTAACTATCCCTGTATTAAATTTGCATTCAAGTAAGTGGCATATGTTGAAGCTGAACCTGTTGATCAAGTTTTTTAGAACATGAAACAAATCCAGAGCACTTAGCTTTCCCCTCCCACGAAGGTGTCGTGTTTCTCCACCTGAGAGGGCACTCAGAAGCACAGCGTCGTCCCGGGGTCGGCAGCGCCTGGTGGGCGTGAAGGCGCTTTGCCTAGGCTTGGAAGAGATAACCAACTCAAAGCGCCAGATGCTGGAGACTCGGGATTGTACGCTGGCACCAGCGCTGCCCGAGCCTGACCAGCCAGCCTGGACGTTTGGGGCAAGGAGACCTGAACAGCGGGGAGCGGAGAGGAAATATACACCCAACTCCTCTCCTCCCCACCTGGGATCAATGGAAGTGGCTTGGCAGAAATCCTCTTCAGGCTGACTGACAAAGAGGGAATCAATGAATCAATGAGTATGACTGGAGCTCAGCAGCAGGCCAGCCAGCCAGCTCACGCCACAGCGCCACATCGAGCGGGAAGGTCAGAGGGAGCGCGGTGCGGTCAAGTCTCTGCGCAGGAGGCAGTACTACCCGGTGGCTAAGAACGTACTACCAGTTGAATTAGACAAAGCCGCCTCCACCACCCAGTCTTACCCATTGCCTGGCCACACGGGGCCTTAAGAAGACTGGTAGAGAAACGGAATCTGCAGGTGCTGGCATTTCCCCCAAAACTTTATGAAATCCCCTGAGAGTCATAGGAGTTTTATTTTGTCTCTCATTGAGTCTTAGTTTCCATGACGGAAGAAAACGGAACAACAAAGTCTATTCTATAGGGTATTGTAGTTGGAAGCAGAGTATGAAGCTTGAATTAGAGGAAACATTATCAACTAAAGTTTACGGGAAGCCTACTGTGGGAGGGAGACAGCTGCAAAAACTCGTGACTACCCTGCACCATGGAACTGCCTGGGCGCAGCACCCCCAGGGGATGCACGGCAGAGGGCAGGAGGGAGCGCGGCCATCTCCCCCTGGCTGGGGCAGGGGGCTGGAGGGCACTGCTTTGGGCCTGACCTTTCATTCTAATAACAGAAAGAGGATAGAGACCCCTAATGATACATCCTCATAGCAACTTGCTGTTTTCAATGAGAGAGGGGTGTGTGTGTGTGTGTGTGTGTGTGTGTGTGTGTCTCTATGGCCACATTTAGTAGGGTCAGAGCACAGCCACCTTATATAATGCCTCCATGTAACATTGCACAACACCCTAGGCAACTGGGAGCTAAACAAACACAGGATCTGGAACATTCTGGAAGGTCAGCAAGTCACACGTCTAACTTGTACCATGGAGACTACTATCCTGACAGACAGAGAACAAGGAGGGCAGCTCCTGCCATACATATATCCTCTCTGTTCCTGGGAAATACAAAGACCCGAGCCATGGAAGCCCAGCCTCCTAGTCAGGGGGTGGTGCCAGTGGCCAGGGCGGGCACCGGCTGTGCAGGGACACCTTGTGAGTGCCCATGAATGGCACACAGAGGGCTCAGAGAGTTGAAGGGTCAAAGGTCTCTGCTGTACCCGTCAGCACCTTGACGCTGCGGGCTGGTTTTCTCACCGCGGTCACCCTTCTGCTTCCCTCTTCATTCAAGGTCTCTCCCTCACGGTCAAACTCTGTGCAGCGATCCCATCGTAATCCGTTTGATTTGCCTAAGACATTTCCTCAAACAACGGGAACTGTATGACTTTCAGGACAGAACAAGAAATGGAGGCATGAAAAAGTTCTTGTCTTGCTAAGGATACCCAACTAGACCCAGGGGTCCCGGATCCGATGCAGGGCTCAGATCTAACTAGCCCACTGGTCACTGCAGAAGCAGGCAGGGGTCCGTGCTGCTGCACCCGGGGTAAGTCAGAATGGACTTGGCGGTGCCTGCCAACGCGGTTCACAGACCCGCCATCATGGAATAAACAATGTCTATGACCCCCTCTCAAATACAGATGGCTTTCCAGAAGGCACTGCGAGTCTTCTCCCTTCCTAGATAGGTCCCGGTGTGAACAAGTCCTTGAATAATCCCTCTCATCTTTTCAGACAGGCGGTGTATCCGACTGCTGGGAAAGACATAGCTGGAGGAGGTCTGATGGGAGAGAAGGGTGACGTTTTTTAAAAGGCACTGCTGGTAGCAAAGTGTATCCGACTGCTGGGAAAGACATAGCTGGAGGGCCGATGGCAGAAGAGGTTACGCTTTTTCCAAAAGGCAGTGCTGGTAGGGACCAGGTCATAAACCCTGAGGCGCTGGTCTATGGCCAACAAAACATGTGCAGACCTGTCTCTGGGATCAGGAGGTGCCTGCAGACCAATGCTCTCCATAACGTGCTTGTCAGTCTCATCAGGATGACTTAATAAAGGAGGGGGGGGGTCCCGATGGAACCAGTGGCTTCTCAGGGGAACTAGTGAGTCAGTTCAGTTCAGGGCACGGGGGTTCCTTCTGAAGGTTCTGGGAATTGGTTTTGGGGATTCCAAAGAGCTCATGTCTTGGTTTTTCTCAATGGCATATGCGCTTACTATGAAAAGAGTTTTAAGGAAACGGGATACTATTGAAAAGAAGGCCAAGAGGAATTTTTGTGTGTCCTTAGTGACAATGACCCTGTTCATTCTTAAAGGGTAGCCAGGGCTGTCCTATGAGTAACCTTACCCCACGTCCCCTCTAGTACTGACTCCTTTTTGTGTCCCCAAACTCAAAGAACACTGAAAAGGAACATAATCTGGGTCCCCCGAAAAGGGGCCAACCACCATTTTGACGTGGTGTATGTAAGTCTAGCAGTACAGGATCCTTCAGGGGATGGTCCCCGGGAAGGAGAAGCCGCGTCAGACCTAGACGAGTGGGTGTAGAGAAACCCTAGCTCACACTGTGCTGTTTTTGTTTAATAAAGAGTTCTACGATGCTGAAGCAGCCCTTAGACATGACTTCTGAATAGTCCCCTGATGGAGACTGTCGCTTTTCTGTTAAGGAATCACCAGGCTGACTCTGGAGAGAGTCATCACCCCCAGGTTTCAATGTGGCGCTCCCCGGTCTCGGGGAAAGATGAGTAAGATGAAAACGCACGGAAGCACTTAGTTCCAACAAGACACCTGGGCCACTTGCACACCGCTTTCCACAACTCTCGATGGCACCCAGCTGCCACAACCACCGACTCCCACAGGGAGGGCAGTGCAGAGTGGGGGGACAGATGTGCAGAACGAAACGCAAAACCATGGGGCGTAGAAACAAACACAAGGCCAGACTGACCAGTCAGATTCTGGTTAAATTCCTGAGGCTGTGGTCCTTAGTCATGGTTCCAGTCTGGAAGTGAACTCACCCCCATGGCTCAATGTTCAGCCGAGCAATAGACATGTCATAAAGACAGTAATGCGGGGGAGGAAATGCACGTCTTCGGGGAGCCAGGCATCTGGGATCAAAAGGGAAGCAGTAACTCAAGGAGAAGAACTAGAAACCAGAAACCCAGGGAAGAAGTGGGCCAAGTGATGCTGCATTGTGGGGTACCACAGTCAAAGACAGGAAACAAGACAGGTCTGGGCTGTTTCGTGGAAAACTGATTGACACTGTAAACGCTCTCCTAATTCATAATAAAAAGTTGAAATAAGTTTACAAAAAAAGATTCATCCCCTTCAAATCTGTACTTGTATATGGTGATTCTTTCTATCTCCTGTAGGCAAATTTTCAACCACGAAGGTGTGGCTGGAGGTGGGGAGGATGGGTGAGTCCACACAAGGAATGAGACTGCACTGCTGAGAACAGGAACGAAGCCACTCTTAAGCAAAACTGACAGAGAGAGAAGATTTGAATCTTATCCAGGAAATGCTGGCCTGGGGAGGGAAACTTTTAGTATTCAATTTATTCATGTTCTCTTTGATCATTCTATTCCCTGTACTACATGAAGCAGCCCCCGTTCTCCCAACATTCACCTTCCAGAATGCTAGATACATAAAAACTCACAAACACACAGACCACTACCTTCAATACACAGGGCAGTGCCAAATCTTGGCTTTAGGCTCTGCCCCCAGCACCTTTTCTTTTTTTTTTGGGGGGGTGGGGGGGTGGAGGGAGGAGTGGCACTCCATCTCAGAACTGAAAGAGGCCCAGAGGACTCCAGCGAATTAAAAACCTGAATTATAGTTCCTAGTCTCTTCCTACAAGGAGGTGGAATTAATTTTATGTTGAAAGAAGAGTGAACAGATGTGAAATTTTCATAGTGTAGCCTGAACTAAGCCTTGGTTAAAATACTTCAGTCTGCAGAAAGAAGATGAAGGTGTTTTGGGTTTTTTTCCCACCTAATGAGAATTTCTATTTTATCAAACTCTTAGGTAGAAAACCAAGGGTGCCAGGTTCCAACAGTCTTCAGCCAGCAGTCCATACAATATAGTCTTTTCTCTCCATCCTTCTCCGGCCCCTCGGCCCTACTCAATCCTGCTAGCCTTACAAAAGCTTTTCCAGGAAATTATCTTGAGGACAGTCTCATTTCCATGCTCACAGCTTGTCTTCTCAACTCACCTCGGGCAGTAACGAGGCTTTTCCCAGGCAGCCAAGAAGGAGAAGGAACACATGTCTGGATTGCTTTCTCCCTAAACTAGAGTCACAGAATTGCTTTGGCTGCACAGTTCTGTTTTCTAGGTCAACTATAGATGACTTCTTCCAGATGGCATTTCACCTAAGGCACCAAGCAAGTTCAAACAGAGAAAAAGCAACAGAGCCCAACACAGAGAAACTCCACTGTAGTCTGACTCCATCATCCGCCAGCCGGCTCAATCAATCCATCAACAGGCAAGAAGTCTGTTCCTTTGTTCGCATAAAAAAAAAAACCACGTAAGCGTGTAAATAAGAACTGTTCGACACAAACGACCTGGATGTGTCAAGGGCACAGGGTGAACCCTGGGACGGCCTCCAGCATAACCGGCTGGGGTTATGAGCTCCTTGACAAGTTACTTACCAGCCCCGTGCCTCAGTTTCAGTAAGAGGTGAGACTGGATGGAGCAACTCTGGCTTCCACCGCCCATGACGGTCCTTAAGGAGAGAACGAATGCCCAGCCCTCCCTGAAATCCGAACATTGTGCTGTCTTTTGGAGGGTAGCTGTGGACTGGCTCCCTGTTTTACAAAAAAGAGAAGTATATGACATTGAGGAGCCCTGGTGGGGTCGTGGGTTGCTCAGTGGGCTGACCGCAAGGTTGGCAGTTTGAAGCCCCCAGGCACTCCTCAGGAGGACGATGAGGCTCTCGATTCCCATGCAGAGGAATCCGCAGGGGCGGCTCCAGCCTGTCGCACAGGGGGACTGTGGGCTGGAATGGACGCAGGGGCCATGAGGTTCAGAGAGACACTGCGGTGCCAGGTTCATTAAGGACCTTCTCTCTTACTTCCATCGGTGCCCTTGAAGATGAACAGTCTTAAAAAGAAAAAAGAAAAACGGACTTCCCAGGGTAGGTACCAAAAAAGCAAATGAGAAGTGAGCAGGGATGACTTTAAATGCAAATATATGCAAATAAAATATGGCTATTATGCACAAAACAGGATTACATGTATCTTAACAATGAATGGTGTCATTTTAATTTAGGGCTAAAACCACAGATGTCTACAGAAGACAATCGGGGGGGGGGGGGGAGACAAAGGGACTGTTAGGGAATCACTTTCTCGCAGATTTTGTCTTCCTCCTGACTTTTCACTTTAGTTTTTCTCAGAAAATTAGAAGACTGTAACAGTTTGACTTGTTTCCCTCTCTTCTGAGAGTAGCCAGGGTAGCCATTGTTCTGCCATGACTCTGGCACCCATGAAATGATTTTTTTTCAACTGAGCGATCCTTGTTAAGCAGATCACCGAGTCTTAACCTCATGCTCGGTTGGCAGGCAAGGTGGCAAACCCAATGGTGGAGGTGAAATGAGCAACTGATGCAGCTTAAATCTGTCCCTCTTGTGAGTGCAGAAACAGGGTGAGCAATTCTGGATTTTAAGGGTAGTCCAGTGCATGCTGTCCTGGAAGCCAGGGGATGAGAGGGAGAAGCACAAGTCAGGGTCAAGGCCATGTAGCCGGCACTCGTATCACAGAGCAAGCAGCTCCTTCGGGGCCCTCCAATGGGGGCAGGAAACACCGCCGGGTGTGTTTGGCACAGAACTGACAGGCGTGGATTCCTGGTAGCCGCGGCTTTCCCTCCTTGTACTGGTGCTGGGATACTAGGCAAGTCACCATGCTTGTCTGGGCCTCAGTTTCCCCTTCTGTAGGAATGCTGATCAAGTGGGGGCTAAGGCTGCTTCTGGCCAATGTTCAATGCCTGCCCAGCACCAGTGGACATGGCAAGTCAAATCCCAGGCGGAGCTCCAGCAGGCAGCCAGACCGAGGTGCTCCGGGAGCGAGTGCTGGATGGTGGGGAGCCGGGGGTGTGGGAGGCGGTAGCTGCAGCCTTGGGTGTGAATGCTGTCACCAAGAAGGAATGCACGGTGAGACGAGAAGGCCAGAAAAGGAATCCTGTGCGAGATTAACATTTAAGAAATGGCCAAGGAAGCAGAGAGGATGCTGAGTCACAGTGGAGGAGCCAGGCGCCAGTGTGGAGAAGGGAGGGAGTGAGGGCAGGAGAACACTGAAGGGTGAAATGGCCACGGAAAAGTCCCCCCGGGATTCGGCAGTTCCATCACTGGTCGCCCAATGAGGAGCAGGGAAGTCAAAGACAGACTGTTCAGAGGATGGAAGAATGAAGCTGAGGTGAAGTGAGAGGAGAGGCTTCCCCCCTTCCAGGATAGGGGACTCGGGCCCAGGCACAGAGAGTCACCGCATCGAGGTGGACTCGCATTAACAGATGTGTGAGAGGCTGAAACAGACCAAGCAAGGCACTCTTTTAGAGATTAGAAAACCCTGTTACTCATCTGCTTAAAGGCACACTGGGCAGTAACAGAAAGAAGCCTAGCTATGGAGTGGCCGTGCCGCCAAGTCAGCAGTTTGAAAGCACCAGCTGCTCCGAGAAAGAAAGATGAGTAGAGTAGAAAACACGGGGGATGGTTCAACGCTGTCCCCACGGGGTGGGTCTAAGTCAGCATGAACTCCAGTTGTGTTCTGTTTTCTTGGAGGGTGATGGAACCCAGGTCTTCCACAAGGACGCGAAGAATTCCTCCCTGGACCACGAATCAACAAGCCCAACAGGGCCCTGTTAGTTTACAGTCACGGTCCTAAAGTTTATAGTCTGTACCGGCATGGAGAGACCTCACGCGGAGTAATGACTACATAATGGTCCGATTAGAAGTGTGCTAAGGGATGCCCAGAAGTTGTCCACAGAGTTTGGGGCGGGCGCTAGGGCAGAGACTTCACCGGGTGACCTCCCTGCACCGTGCAGAGGGCGCTGTCCCCACCCGGCTCTGCTCCCTGCAAGCCTCCAGGCAGGTGCAGGCCCTGGCCCTGGTCCCGGCCGGACAGCTGGGGGCGGCTGCTTGGAATAAGTGACATTTACAACTGAGACTAAAGAAATGAATATTCTTAAATATTTTAAAAATGAAAAAAGGAATGGAAGCAGCAGCTGAGGGGAGGGGGGGCGGGGGCGTGACGCTGGAGTGCTGTTAAGCAGAAGACACGGTCCCCGTAACAACAGTGGGTAGGATGGGGCTGAAGGCCCCAGTGGTGAGTGGCTTAGGTGAGTTGGAGAGGCAGCCGGAGGCTGGAACATGTAGGGGCCCGAGTTCGTGTGAACAACTGGGCGGGGGGGGGGGGGGAATCTTATAAACGAAGGAGAAAGCCAGTGGAGATGTCTGAATAGGAGAGCAACAAGACCACGTCCAGCAAAGGCACACACTAGGTAACAGAGGAAGCGTGCAGTCCCTTCACGGCAGAAGGGAACAGGACCCGGAGCTCGGCTCGGGCACGGCCATCCAGCTTGCGCTTAGACGTGGCCTAAGTGGCCTGGATGTGTAGCTGCGTGGTGAGAGCGAAGTGTTTGAGCAGCCCCTCATCCCTCCACACGACTCAAAACTAATTGCCCCTGACCCCCACCTCCTGTCTTAGGGCTCCTCCCTCCACCACACCCCCCACAAGGGTGCTGCACAAGCTAGAAGCCCTCCTGCCCTTCCCCCTCTTTTTCTGGTGGTTACCCATTGGGCTGTGGTGAGCGATCTCAGCAGTTCAAAACCACCCCCGCGCCTCAGGAGAAAGAGGAGTCTTCCGACTCCTGTACAGTTACATCTCGGAATCCCAGGGGGCCGTTCTACCCTGTCCTACAGGGTGGCTGTGAGTCGCTGTGAGTCAGATTCGACATGTGAGTGCTGCTGAACAAACACCGCTGCTGGAACTTAAGGATGCACCCTCTTCCGAGAAAGGAGAGAACACTGGGTACACAGGTACAGAAACGAGGGGAGTACTGATGAGGCCGTGATGGTGGGTGGGGCTCTGCTCTCGTGTTTTCCAAATTTCTTTCTGCACAGGAGACAGAACAAAGCTTTTTGTCTACCTTCCCTTTAAAGTTCATTCGGTGCTTATTTCATGCCAGGTACCACCCACCTTTGCAACATTCACAGGTGTCGTGACATTCACATCATTCACGTCTTGAAAGCAATCCTAGTGGCTGGTACTACTAAATTTCAGGCCAGAAAATGAGGCAGAGAAAATTAAGTGACATGTGCATGGGGCACGACGCTGGGGGAGATGACAGGCAGCTGGCCTGGTGCAGGGTTGGGTTCTGCACGGCTACTCGGTGCTGGCCCTCTCCAGCTGAGAGCACTGGGAAGGCTGGAGGAGAGGTATGCAGACTTGCCTCTGGGGCTGGGGTCGGCAAGCTTTTATGAATGGAAGAGCCTATCATAAATGCATTTTTACAAACAAATGAAATCACTATGATCTGAATAACAGCTTTCAAATTTTTTTCAATTTTACTTCAGTCTTATGTACATAACCAAAGAGCCCTATGTGCCTCTTGAGCCAGTTTGCTGACCTCTGCTCTAGAAACCCATTTAAAGGAGGTCAAACAGACAGCATCTATCCTGAACCAAAGAGGAGAAGGCAGGGAGGGACAAGGAAGCCAGATTAGCGGGAGCAGAACCACCAGAATGGAAAGAGTGAGAATGCTGAGCAGACGCCGTGTGAACAGGTGCAGAGACTGCTCCTGGAGAACCTCACCGACGGTGCAAAATGTTACTCGCTGTCACAGGAATACGGCAAGGCCCGCTTAGGAAACA
>PVJH01047464.1:0-11290 GCA_004026705.1 Nesogale talazaci
GCTCAGCCCCATTTTCCTTCTTAAAGTCCATCCATGAGCTGGCAGGATCAACCTTAGAGAAGCAAAGACCGTCTAGAAGTTCAATATTTGGGACCCAGAAAGGCCTCACTGACCACAAAGACCCGTGCTTTTGCTGTCTAATGCTTAATCTGCTCCCGCCAGGGCCTCATGCCTACAACGTCAGGATCTGGTTGTTGTCAGACTTAAACGTGGCCTTATATGTGCTCCGTGCGTTGAAATGACCTAAATGCTCCCACACCTACAATCATTGGGTCTTCAGGACCACCTGAAGCAGGTAGCATGCCACTCCAAACTCTCACCACCACCACCACCATCGCAGAGATGAGAAAAAAAATGAATCTGGAGAGAAGCTAGAGGCTTTCCCAACATCATACAGTGAGTTTTTAGTAGGTCTGGGGCAAGAGCATTCTAATACACCACCGTGACCCCTCTTGTGGACCCCAATTTACCATTACATCTTTTTCTTTTTTTAATGATTTTACTGGGGGCTGTGACAGCCCTTATCACATTCCATACATCATTTGTATCAAGCAAATTTGTACACACGTTGCCATCTTCATTTCCAAATAGTTTCTACTTGAGCCCTTGGTAGAAGCTTATGTCCACATCTTACGAAGAAGGCTTACTTGATGTTTATTTGCACCCCAAATTCTTTCACTCATTATTATTCTTCTTTTGGTGATTAGCGAGCAAATTGTAGCGCGATTATCTGAGACTCTAAAACATTCCCGCATCACGTTTAGCACACAAGCATGATCTTCTAACTCGATCCTCTATTCGTGTTTCTTTGTTAGGTGTTCGGCTTGCCTGTTTGCGTCACTCACATCTTCATAATTACTATATGGCATTGCCAATTCTTATTTTCTTCAATGTATTTCCACCACTGTTTTGACAGGGAGTGTGTTAGGAATGTCCTCCAGGGAAACAAGGCTAGGATACTTTTGATTATACATATGAATAGGTTTATACAGCAAGAAGGAATAGAACGGCTAATTAGTCCACACAGCAGTACAGAGGGCTCAGTTCGACTCATTTCCGTGGAACAGTTAGTACACTGCAAGTCCTTTGACTCAGGAGGGCTCAACAAGGAAACAGACAGTAGGCGCCTCCCTCGGGCAAGACAGGCTAAGGCTACCTGCAGGCAGCAAGCAGCGGGGTGGGTCAGCAATAGTTAACTCCAGAGCTTGGCGAAGCAGGTCTAGATGGGGTATCAAACTCGAGCAATGCCAGGTGACAGGATCCACCAGCCTCAAGTTCAAGCGAGGTACGAATTAGCAGCGTGGCAAAGCGGGTCTCAAAGGAGCCTCAAGCTCTAGTGACATGATCCAGAACCCACAGGTTGGCTGGGCCCACAGGTGGTGCAGCACACAGGTGGAGGCAGAGAATGAGCTAAAGCAGCAGCACGCCAGAGGGCAAGAGAGATGGGGGCGGGCCTTGCAGAGCCATTTATCTCTTTGTCCTCCCATCAGACTGTGACCTGACTCATCCCTATGTTCTTATTGGCCAACTTGGCACAATCAACCTACCTGTCACAGTGACATTGTCCTGGGTTCAGCCAAGCTTACACACAAATCAACTAATGGCAAAGATGAAGGAGTTGAAATTTTTGTTAGCAACCTCTGCCATCTAAAATTGATCGGACATGCAATTACGTGCGTCGATAGTTCATGATGAATGGCCCTGAAGGTGAGAAACCCAAAGGAAGGATTAGGAGTCAGAAATAGGAACTGGGTGGTAGAAATGATGCTAGAGATCTCGTGATAGAATTTTGCAACGCCAATGACCAGTTCACTACAAAGGCAGTGTTTTGCGTCTGTAAATGGCAACTAGACGCATGGTACAAACGGAATGCGTAGGAATCAAATCGGCTACATCCATCAGCTACTGTGGAAAGAGGTGACAGAGAAACTTAATATCATCAGTCAGCACCAGACAGGGTCTAATTGTGGAACAGACCGTCAATTGCGCATCTGTAAGTTCAAGTTGAAGCTGAAGAAAATTAAAACAAGTCTGTGAGAGCCACAGCATAGCTTTGAAGACATCCCACCTGAGTTTAGAGGCCGTCTGAAGATGCATCTGTTTGATGCGTTGCACACAAACGGCCAACGACCAGACAAATTGAGGACATTTGTACGCAAAGAAAGCAAAAGGTCATTCAAGAGACAGAAAACATCAAAACTGATGCCAGAAGACATGTTAAAACTCGCTCTTGAATATAGAGTAGTTCAGGCAAATGGGGGGAAATGATGATGCAGAAGAATCGAGTAGAAAAACTCAAAGAAAAAAAAGAAAAACTCCACCAGAGGCAGTGATGCCCACACACACACACCAAAAAAAAAAAAAGAAAAACTCAACGGGTGTTTTGAGAAGGAAAGATAAGACTATTTCAATAAAATAGGCAAAGACCTGAAATTAGAAAACCAAAAAAAAAAAAAAAAAGTGAGAAAACTCTCAGCATTCTCAGGCTGAAAGAACTGAAGGAAAAACTCACACCTCAAGCAGGAATGTCGAAGGAATCCATTGGCCATACGCTGAACAACACAGGAAGTGGCGGAAGAAGATGGGAGGAACGCAGAGTCACTGAATCTAAACCAAACAAACCTGGTCAACAGTCAGCCATTTCGGGAGGGAACGTATGATCAAGAACCAAGATCAATTGAGGTGTTAAGACAAATGAACACAGCACTGGAATTGCTCATTTTGTCTATGCTCAGAAACGTGGACGATGTGATCGATTGACGGGAAGAGATCCATAGTTGTGTCCACTTCAAAGAAAGATAACCCAACAGAATGCAGAAAGGCCCTGCTAGTATCTGATTACATGCTAGGAAAATTTTGCTGAAGATTAAAAAACAATTGCAAGGAAATATGCAACAAGGATGATCGGTGCTGAAGTCAGGTAGAACTTGAATGAAGATGGAGATTACTAGAAAGATATTTGGATGACATTAAGGAGAATGGGGATTTCTGAACAATGGAGTATGTTGGTGCAGAAAGTATTCTTATTCCAAAAGGCAGTCAGTCCTTCAAACAGAACAATGTGGTTTGGTTTAAAATCAGCATAGTGTGTGTGTGTGCGTGTGTGTCAAGGTTGTATCCTTTTGCCAAACTTTTTCAATCTGTCTGTTGGGCAAGTAATTTAAGAAGTTGTATTGTATAAAGGACACAGCATCAAGAAGGAAGGAAGACTCATTAGCAACGTGCTGTTAACAGATGACACAACTTCGCTTGCTGAAATCAAGGAGAAATGAAGTACTTGATAAAACTCTAAGACCCTAGGGCTAAGCCCCGGTGGCGTCATGGTTGTGCGCGGGACTGCGGCCCACTGGGACGGAGGTTCAATTCCAGCAGTGGGGCTGGGCCTCCTACTCCCACCACCGGAGAGCAGTGATGCCCCCCCAAACAACAACAACAACAACAACAACAAAAAGAAAACAAAAATCCAGACAACCTGATGATAAGTGAAGAAAATACTGACGTTATCGAGGATTTAATTTGACATGGGTCCACCACAAATGCCATCAGAAACAGCAGAAAAGAAATCAAATGAAGGAGCAGATCTGCTGCAAAAGACTAATTTACAGCATTAAAAAGTCAAATTCCCCCCTGGAGGACTAAAGGGCACTTGACCTAAGCCCTGTATTGTCAATTGCTTCATATGCGTACAAGAACCCTTGGTGGCATAATGTTACGAGTTAAGTCACTCACTGCAGGGTCAGCAGTGAAGCCCGACACCTCTGGGGGAGAAAGATGGGACTTTACTCCTGTGTCGATTTGACTAGACTTGAGAAACAAGTTCACAGAGACTCAGATGCAAATAAGAAAGACTTATGTACCAGAGCAATTGAATATTGAGGATTCAGCCTAGCCCAATCCAGATCAAGTACATCAGTCCGCTATCAGCCCATATGTCCGGTACCAATCTATAAAGTCCTCTTCAGATTCACAAAACACAGGCAATGACATGGAATGCAGGACGATCACAGGCCAGTGGCGCTGTAAGCATCTCGGCGCTGGCAGGGTCTCCGTGTGGCTTCTCCGACTCCAGAGGTCTGGTGGATTCAGGGTAGGTCTATGTGGCTGCTTCAGCTCCCGGGGCATAGTGCCATGTGTCTTGTCTGTAGAACATCTCTCAGGGAGGGAGTACAGAGAGAGTGTGTCTCCCACCTCCAAGGAGGAAATCCAGGAATTCCCAGAATCCTCTGGAGAAGGCCGTGCCCCCCCCCCCCAAAGATCTCATTGGCTACGATCCAATTGAGAGCTCGACTTCGCCCCTTCCCGCTAAGTCCTCACATTGACAAATGAGTATATAACTACCACAATGCCCATAAAGAATTATACTCTCGGAAACTCACATGGGCAGTTCTACCCAGCCCTACAAGGTCGCTGTGAGCTGGCACAGATTTGATGGTGGCGAGGTTGGCTTGTTGTTTAACCCGCATACGAACAAAAGCTAGACAATTAATGAGGACGATTGAATAACGGAGAGCCGGTGAAGAATAAGAACTAGCTCATTGACCGCCAGAAGAACAAACAGGCGTGCCTTGGAAGACGTATAGCCAGAATGCTCCTTAGAAGCGAGGAGGGCGAGCCTTCATCTCATGTACTTTGAATGTAGTATCAGGAGAGCTCGGGCATGGGAGAAGGGCCTCTCGCTTGGTCAATGGAGCATCAGCAGAGAAGGAGGAAGCTCTCCTTCAGTGGGATGGATAGAGTAGATATAGGATGGGCTCATATATATATGAGAACTTCAAAAACTTTGTGGGGAAAAAAATGAAGGACAAGATAAGGGCAAATGTCCACAAGCTTTTTGAAGCCCTTCTTGCATGAACAATCATGAAGGTTGCTCAGGCCCGGGCAGGGTTCCCTGCTGTTATGCATGCAAAGAGGCTTCAAAACGTTCATGCAAAAATGCCAGTATCTTTTTTTGTTGTTGTAAAATGAATGCTTCTCTGTTTCAAACAGTGCGAACCTGAGTTTGATAACCACGCCTCCCTGGGAAGATTGTCTACAGCAGTAGAGATCATTCAGAGAACACACCATTGATTAAAAGCACGGGTTGAAGACTCGATGGAGTAACAGAGCCCCTCACAAAATGGTTCATGCAGGAACTCCTTGCACTGACATTGATCAGTCGATCCGCTCCACTATGGAAAGATGGTCCTTAGCAAAAAGACCTCGTTGCAGTTCTGACTAGAAGTCCAACAACAAATCATAAAATCCACAGGCTTATTGGCAAATGTACAGTGCCTCAAGGTCTCTGTGCTCCAGGTTAAGAGTGTTGCATATTCCATTTTTCTCTCTTACTGGAATTTTACGGGTTCGATGCATGATTTAAAATCTCTAGGTTTTCATTCCTCCAAACTGTCTGAAGACACCGTGTGCCACAGACTTAAGACTTCTGCTTCTCCCTCTGTTTTCCTCAAACAGAAATGTTTCTCTCAAGTGTCTAAAAGTCCTAAGAAGGGGGATTTTTCCGAGACAGCCACTTCTTCAGAAGAGTCTGATGACATCAGGTCTCTGAAGCAAGGGGCGGGGGGGTGGGGTGGGGGGAAACTGAAATACGGAAATGCAAGGTTCATCTGGTAAGCTCACATTCACCATTACCGGCTGGACAATAGAAGGATGTGATTTGGGGGCTCAAAAAGCCTGAGTCTTGGTGTGGACACGAGTGCTTGACTGTCCCCTCCCCACACACCCACACACAGCTTTTTCACGGTGCGACTATCAGGGAAGTCGTGACTGGGGAGTGGGATTTGTTGACCTATGAGGTGTAAACTTCCAGGCACTCCGTTCATTTGCGGGGCTTGTGGCAGCCTGTCTTAAGTCTGCTCCAGTTCACCTTTCGCTGTCAGGAAAAACAAGTTGCTTGTTGGATCCACCCTGGTTGGTCTCAGTTGGGCAGTGCCGGGCTGCTGAACTTACTGGGGGTACTGGATTTGGGTGGCACACTCTTGCATCTCTTGTTCTTTGAGTGCCAGTTTCATGACCAGGGTGTTCTCCCTCTGGGCAGACTCTTGCTGTTGTTGCTTCTGTTTTTCTTCAGATTCCCTTAGACCTCTCTCCGTAGCTTTGCGTCCTAGATCTGTCCTCTGTTTCTTTTGACCTCCCTCCTGCCCCACCATCATGCTCTTCCTCCTTCGACCTCTTAGTAATTCTTACTTGTTGAGATGCTCCAACACCCCCAGGATCTCTGCATCCTCCTTGTTGCTGCTTTAAATTCCCTAGTTGTTCCCCCGTCTAAGGCGTTGTTTGCTCACCGCTCCCTTCCCCTATCTTCTCCTCCCCCTAAGTCCCTCTGGGACCGTTGGGACCGTTGTTTTCTCCTTGGGCTTGCGTCCTATGCCTATCTTATACAGAAAGGCAAAATAACAATACCTGAGACAAAGCAAAAAAAAAAAAAAAAGCAAAAGGTTGACTAAAAAGGGGGGAAAACTAGGAAAAAAAATGGGACTATCATTGTGGGTTCTCATAAACTTTTAAAAGTACACCCTCCCCCCCCACCCACACACACACACTATGAATAGGAACTCAACAATACATAATGACAACAGAATACAGAAAAGGTCCCGAGTGATGCCAGTTTGTCCTTTGCTCTCCGTGGGAAAGGCGACAACTGGAGCCATCCGGTGGCACAGTGGAAGGAAAACCTGGGCCCCAGCTTTCAAAGCGATGACGGCAGGAAACCCCAGGTGTCTGTGTGCTCCTCGGACACACCTGCGGTCACCCTGGATCGGGACAGAGAGCGTGGACAGAGGGTGACCAGACAGGGAATGAGAGAAAGGGTGGGCCCCGCGCTTCAGTTCTGACTCTTCCATGAGCTTCCTGAAACAAGATGCCTTGACTGCCGTGTTCTCGGAAGGTGTACTCAGGGTAGGGAAATTGTCCAGGCCCAGTCCAGTCAGACACCCCATGGGAGGAGACTCAGGTCACGTGGAGGAGGCAGACGAGGCCTCTGAGACTGGGCTCAGCCCTCATACAGCCCTTAAGACCCAACATTTGGGTCATTCTCCCAGAGTTCTTCCATTCTCTTATGTCCTTGTTTTCTTCCTTCTTCCCTCCACCACCTATCCCCCACCCACCTTACTTCAAGTGGAGCTAAACTTCACACCAGATAAAATCCACCCGTGACCTTTGGAAGTGCCCAACTGAGTGTTTTCGTGAGATTGACCATGTTATGCAACCATTACCGAGATCGGATTCCAGGATGTGTTCGCCAGGTCCCCCCCACCCCCGTGCCCCCTTCCCCGTGACCTTGGGTGGACATCCTGTGCGTTGTGTGGCATCCTGGTGGTGCAGTGGTGATGAGGGGGCCTGCGATCCTCGTGGCCGGCAGTTCCAAACCACCGGCAGCTCCCGGGGAGAAAGACGGGGTTTTCTGCTCCACAAGCAGTGACAGTCTCTGAAGCCACAGGGGGTCGCCATGACTCAGCCTTGACTAGATGGCAAGGAGCTTGGTTTGGGGTTTGCTTTATAGTACAACCCTGTCAATGTGTTTTCCTTTCTCTAGCACTGCAGGGTCATATGATAACTCTATTTTTAGCTTTTGGAAGAACTGTCAGAGTTTTTCCACAGCAACTGTGCCTGTTTGATGTTCCCACCAGCAATGTTTGGGGGTTCAGATTTTTCCGCAACCCTCACTGGCACTTGTGGATTTCCTCTTTCTTTTTTTGAGTCATCCTGGGACAGAAGATGTGAAGTGGTATCTTATTGCGGTTTTGATTTGCTTTTTCCTGATGACTCACCAGTAAAAGCATCTTTTCATGCACTTGCTAGCCATGTGGACAGCAGCTACCGAAATGCTTTGCTCATTTTTCAAATGGGCGACTTGTCTTTTTTTTTTTTTCCTTTTTAATTGTTGAATTGTAAGAGCTCTTTATCTATTCTGGACCGGAAACATAGATCAGAGGTGTGATTGGCAAAGATTGTCTCCACTTCTGCCGGTTCTCTTCCCATTTCCTGACGAGTGTTCTTTGAGGCAACAGTTTTGCACTTTGGTGGAGTCCTGCTTATCTGTTTTTTTATCTTTTGGCCGCGGGTGCCTTAGGTGTCAAAAATAAGAAATTGCTTCCTTTTTTTTTTAGCGCATCACTGCTCTCCAGCGGTGGGAGGAGGAGGCCCAGCCCCACTGCTGGAATTGAACCTCCGTCCCAGTGGGCCGCAGTCCCGCGCACAACCACGACGCCACCGGGGCTCAGCCCATTTTTTTCTTTCTTCCTTTTTTTTAATTTTATTTTTTATTTTAGAACTTGCTAACTAATCCAAGGAATCTTGGTGCTTCCTTTTAGAAGTTCTAGTTTGGGCTCTCAGTTTTGGTCTTTGACCCATTTAGAGTTAATATTTGCATATGGGGTCAGGTAGGGATCCAACTTGATTCTTTGACGTGATGGACATCCAGTCATCATGGTATCATTTGTTGAAAAGATCATTCTTTCCCCAAAAAGTGGTCTTGGCACCGTGTCAAAAATCAGACCACCAGAGAGCGATGCGTGGGTTTAACTTCTGGATTTGTAATTCCATTCCACTTAGCTATATATACTGCTAGCTGTCTGCCCAAACGAGCCTTTCTTCTGCACTGATTACAGATGTAGAGTACGTTTTGGAACCAGGAATCGTGAGTCTTTGTTCTTTTCTCGGGCGGCTTTGGCTATTTGAGACCTCTCACATATGAGCTTTCGGCGTGGCTTGTCCATTTTCCTGTTCTTCCCACTGCTCTCTGAGACCCTCCACAATGGCTCGGGCTGGGGCTATCAACTACAGATGGGAGCCAACACTTGGACAACCTTAAACAAGTCATTTCTTGACGCAACTGCAAGAACAGCGCTGTCTACGTCCCAGGGTCATTGATGGTGGACATAATAAAGTGCACAGAAACTCCTGCCTGTGGGTTGTTGAGTCCGCTCATGCGTGTTGGCACCAAGTTCCCGTCACGGACATAAGAATGGTCACCAGGCGGGGTGGACGCGGCTGACCGGTTGACAAGAATCATGGTGCTCAACGCGCCCCACCCATAGCCCACCAGGTGTGGTTGTGAGGCGCCCTTGAGTCTGCCCCAATGGACAGCGACTCTGTGCCCGACAGCTCGCCACTGCCCACTCCTGCTCCATCCCCACGACCGCCACTTTCAAGCCCACTGTGGCCCACCCGATGCCAATCCATCCATGGAAAGTCTCCCTCTTTTTCCCTGCCCTTCTACTTCAGGGATGGTGGTTGTTTCCAGGGGGCTGGTCCCTGCTGATCACGTATCCAAAATATAGAAGGTGACATCTTTCCCTCCTGGCGACTAAGGATCATGAAATATATACCTGACCGTTTCTCCTCTCACAGATGAGGACGCTAAGGCAGGGAGGACTTAAGGGACGTGGGTCCCGCTGTTCCTAAAAAGCTGAGCTTAAATCACAACCCGAACTGTCGTTCCAGGAGTCCTCGGGGGGGGGGGGGGTGTCGGAGGAGGAAAGCCCTCCATGGCTCAGGGAAAGGTTGGGGGGCTCAAATTCACCAGCCACTACAGGAGAAAGATGTGGCCATCTGCTTCCAGAAAGATGGACAGCCTTGGCAATCCCAGGTAGCCATGCCACTCTGTGCTGTGAGGCTGCGATGAGTCAGAGTGGGTTTGGGCTCTCCATGAAGTGGGTTCTGGCTGGGTGGACGCGGCCCTGGGAGGGGAGAACTGCTTCCGGGGCTCCAAAGACTGTGACCCTTCAGAAACAGATCACCAGGACTCTGTCCCAAGGTGTCTCTGGATGCACTGGAACTCCCAGCTGTGGAGTAGCTGAGTACTTAGGTCTCAATGCCGCTGATCCACGGACGGCTACTGGCCCACCCTTTCACGTGGTCAGGCAGGGGAGTTCGGGGAAGAATGTTCTTCAGTGGGCGTTAAGAAACCTATAGTTGTCTTCTCGGGAACTTAGCATTCAGGCTGGCCAGGGGGTGGCTCTCCAAGATGATCTAAGACAGGGAGCACAGCCAGCTAGACTCCTCCCTCCCCTTGACCCCTTCCCATCCTATTTACTCTGGATCCAAGTCATGCTGTGACTCTTTGGATGAGACCATACAGCCTGGGGACCCCCTCCCCACCCAATCAAAACTGACATCCAGGGGGTGCGGAGGGGGGAGAGGAGAAGGCAGCCCATGGACTTCAGAGTCAGACCGAATGCCCCTCAGATGTCAAAACTTTCCCCTCCTGACCTCCAGGAGCCAGGTTCTGTGTGTGCAATGGAAGTGACCGGTGGAGAGTGGGGGCTAGGTGCTTAACCAGTGCATCGCCATGGTTCCTGTTTGCGTGGGACACAGTGCAGTGAGCTATGTGTTAGTCTCCTAACCACAAGGTCAGCAGTTCAAAGCCACCAATCTCTCTGTGTAGAAAGAGAAGACTTTCTGCTCTTGTAAAGACGTGTAGCTTGGGGCTGAGCCCGGGTGGTGTGGTGGTTGAGTGCAGGATTGCGGCCCACAGGCTTGGCAGTTCAAATCCAGCAGCGGCTCTCCAGGAGCAAGTCTGGGTGGCTCCCACGACCACCCCTCCCCCAAAACAAAAAACTAAAGAACAAAACAAAACAAAAAAGACGTGTAGCTTTAGAAACCCAAAGAGGCGGTTCCATCCTGCCTCTCAAGGGTCCCTGGCGGCTATGTGTGAGTCAGAATCAACGCCAGGGCAGGGAGTTTGGTCTCGGGGGCTTTTTTATAAAGATGGGGTCTGTTACGTTTTTCGAGGCCATGCCCGAGTGGGCGGTGTCGTGAAGTCCCTTGGAGATACTGGCAGTGATTTCTTGTCCAAACAAGCGGCTCCTCCCTCCCCATCGTCTCTGTCTGAGGCCTCACTCAGGTGGCTTCATGGCGCAAGTGGTGCGGTTCCCACGTGGCTTTCCCAGGCGGCCCCCGCCCTGCCCCCGCCCTGTGAGGGCCTCCACCTCGGCTACTGGATCTCTGCTGCCCTCACCATCGGGTCTTTCCCAGAAGCCCGCTGGGCCTCGGAGAAAGACGAGGATTTCGTCTCGGGAACTCACTGGGCCCTGCTCTGTCTGACAGGGTCTGGGAGTCCCCATGGGCTGGAGGGCAGGGAGTTTGCTTTGGTTTCTTTGCTATGCCCCAGACCTCTCCTCCCTCCCCCCTCCTGCCCCTCCACCTCTCCCACCTCCCTCCTCCCCCTCTCCCTCGCTCTTCCCCCTCCCTCCTCTCTCCTCACCCGCCCCTATCCCCCTCCCTCCTCCCCTCCTCCCTCCCCCCCCACGCTGCCCTTCCCTCCTCCCCCTCTCCCGCCCTCCACTCCCTC
>PVJH01047465.1:0-11457 GCA_004026705.1 Nesogale talazaci
GGGGGCCTTGGCAGAGCAGGAAAGCAGGCCAAGAATTAATAGGACAGAAAAAGAGATGCTTTTATTTAGACTCTTGGAACTTTGAGGATTTTTCTTGCGAAATCAAAGTCTGAAATCCACTCGAGGCTCAAAATCCACGTCTGACCCTAGGAATGACCCGTTTGCTGGAAAACTCCGTAGAAACAAGCAGCCACTTTGGACAAGTCGGGGGGGCCCCCCCAGCCGGTGTCTCTGCAGGGTGGAGGTGGCGTGTGTTCTCACTCCCCTGCTGCCATGGCCCCGTTCCCCACTCCCCAACCCTGCTGTCAGGGCAGTGTTCCCAGCATACCTGGTCTTTTCCAGAGCTGTCCCCATGTCCTAGATGGGGCCTTCCCAGCCCCTCCCAAGAGAAGGAGCTTTCTTTGGGACTGGCAGTGTTGCTTCACAAAGTTATATTGCCAGGGAAAGCTTCTATCCTTCATAGCTAACCTAATCAGTTAAAAAGAAAGGCATGGTCAATGCTTGCCCGACTTTTGCTTTTGACCATGGTTTTATAGTCATAAGTAAAGCTCTCTTATGGGGAAGTGAGTTAAGCATTGACCTGCAACCCAAAGAGTTGGCGGTTCAAACCCACCACGTGGGGGAGAGATGAGGCTGTCTGCTTCGGTACGGATTTACAGCCTCTGACACCTCAGGGGGGTGTGCTGCTCTGTCCTGTGGGTCCCCGTGGGTGGGAGTCGACTCCATAGCAATGGCTGGGGTTTAGATAACCAGGGGTGAGCGAGCACATGCTGATTCCTCTCCACTGCCCCTGCCTAATTCAGCCTTCAGAGCACTGGCTTTACAGGGAGGGGGTGCCTCCTCCAGGTGCGCCTCCCCTGACCTGCCCTGTTCCCACACCTGGGTGGCTTAGCCAGTGAGCAGGGTAAGCACGGGCTTACTTGGGCTTACTTACGAGTCTCATCACAGATTAATAAGTGAACCCAACTAAGCATGGGTTTACCTGGCCCCTCTGGTAATCCCCCCTCAATCACACTCCTTCCTTCCAACGTTAAAAGGACAAGTCTCATCTTAGCTTGGAGAGAAAAATTCCTGAGAAGAAAGGAAGTTTAAAGCTTCCAGCCTTCTTGATAAACCACCCTCGCAGAGACGCAGAGCCAGATAGGTTCCCCAAGTTCATGTTCCACCCTCCGGGGCGGCCAAGGGCTGGGCTCACACATGCCAGAGCAGCGAGACAGGAAAGCACCCACCAGCTACTCTCCTAGCCATTGTGCCGTGGGACAGGTCCCAGCCGTGTCGGCACACCTCACACCTTGTGCTTAACTTAGTGCCTCCTCGTTTTGCCCTATGAAGAGTCAGCATGTGACTAATATTATGTTTTACTGTTTGATCAACTGATACTAAAATCTGAATAATGATCTGTGTGTCTTCTCTTTTTTTCTCTCTCTTCTGCCCACCCCACCCCACCCCCCTACCCACCTCTGCTGGTTTCAGTAGAGCATGCACCATTTTGAACATGAATTTTCGGTAAAGTAAGACATGCTGATTCCCCGCGCCTTAAAGATGCTCTGTTTCTGTTCGTGAAAGGGGACCCAGTGGGCCTGGGTTGCGGGCCTGAGAAACAAACGGGAGAGCAGATTTCAGGCCACAGTCTAATATGAATGTTGACATGAAATATAGCATCTTTAAAAAGTGCCCCCACCCCCCCCATGACTTCATTTATAACCCTTTCATTTTCATCATGCCCTTCAAAATCTTCATGTTCATTCTCATTTTGATTCTAAAGTTTTAAGAGGAGCCTAAAGCCTGCACGTCTACTGCATGACATTTGAACTGACTCTAATGTTGGAAACCATGCTTCTCCAAGTCCTCTTGCTGTTGAAACCCTTGGTTCCTCTTGAGCTCGATGAAGGGAACGGGCAGTGGAGTTCTTGGATGCAGGGAGACCATTTAGTTTGGCAGGGACAGCAGGGACATGCAGGTCTTCTCTGGAAGCAGCCTTCTTCCTTCTCCCAAGTGCTGGTAGTTCTGGTGTTGGTGGGTGGCCGCGGTATGCGTGACCGAGCCAGATTACTAGACGCCCCCCCACCCCCACCCCCCAAAGTGGATATTTGCAGGCATCCTTCCCGTGAGGCAGTCAGGATGTTTCAGGCAAGGCAGCTGGCCCTGGCTGCAGCCATCTGGGCCCTCCTGCCAGCCCCTGCCGGATGGCTGTGTTCCCATCAGGTCTCTGCTGGAGGGAACTTGGGAAGGGTGGAGTAGTTGGGTCTCAGAGTTTTTGCCCAAGAGGAGGATAAGATCGGCCTGTCTGGGTCAAGGGCAGGATGGTGAGTCTTTGATGTCATGCAGAAGTCTCACTTGCTCCAGGAAGCCCACGGTATCTGCTCTTTGTGTTCAGGCATCACGGCTCTCTGCCGCAGCCACACTGAAGGCTCTGCCTGGGAGTGACCGCATGGACACAGGTCAGCCTGTGGATGTGGGCAGGACATCTGGCACTGTCTCGCTGGCCATCCGGCAGGAGCTGTGCGCCTACACACTCCCATTCTTTTCTTCAGGCCCCTTCAGTGCCTGACAAAGACGCTCTGTTGGAGCTTCGCCCGTCCTGCCGTTTGGGGCTGGTATTCTTAAAGGCTGTGTGGGCTCCGTCCAGAAATCTGAAATCCGTCAGGTCTTGTCTGAGCTGGGGGAATCAGCTAGGTGAGAGGTCCCTTGGGGCCAGAGGAGGGGTGTGGAGGGCACTCACCCACATTTAAGGAAGTGGCACGCCGTCGTTCCCAGGTGTGTCACAGGACAGAGCACCAATCCTGACTTTGGCCCTTGCTACCTTCCCTCCCCAGAGCATGACTCTACCCAGTGCTGAGCCGGCATCTTTGCCCGAAGCCCTGGCACTCGTTTTTTGAGCTCACCTTCCCAGCCTGGCAGCTCAAAAATGCAGGTTAACCTGGGGAATCTTTTATCTGGCACCTCGAGGGACCCCCTGGGAGTTATAACTACCACTCTTCCCCCCCCCCCCCCCCCCCCCCCCCCCCCGCTCTCCCGGGTGAATGCCAGTCTGTGAGATGCGTACAGTCCCTGGGTCTTGGCTCCCATGCAGGGCACAGCCACGTGTAATGTCTCCAAGGTGAAGACATGCATGTGAACTCACTGAACGGCATCCCTCAGCTGGCAACAGGCCTCAGCAGTGGCTCGTAGAAACTGCTCAGTGGAGTCCTGGAGCTCGTGGCACCGCTGCCGGCCTTTGCTGCTCCTCCGTCCCCGGCTTGGACTGTCATTGTGACCTGTGTATCGTAGCCAGGTCCCGACGGGTCTCAGGAAAGAGGATCCTGTAGGATTCCTGCTCCGTCCAGTGTAGCTGTGTTGACCTCTGGCTTCCTCTCCCTCTCCAGAGCAAAGCTCTGGCTCCCCGGGCTTCGGTGTCTGGTGTAGACAAAGACCCGCCTTAGCCCCCAGACCCTCCAGAGCAGCCTGGCTTCTGAGTAAAGACATCCGGGTGACCTTGCTCCTTACCCTTTGAGGGGGCAGCCTCTCCCCTCAAGAGAGAGCCCCGGAGTCCACCTGCTGCTGCACAGGCACAGTCGCCCGTGGCACTTTGGGCCATGTGCACTTTTGACACCAGCTCGCCTTCCCAAGAGAGTCCTTGCAGGCCACAGCACTTTCAGCCTTTCCCGGGGGAACCAAGGTCCCTCTGGCGAACCCGCAGCCTCCCAGACGCCGTGGCAGTGAACGTGTGTCTGAACAGAGCAAGTTAAGGCGGGGTCCCACCGAGGAGCCAAGTCGTGTTTGGGGCCGACTCATCTTGCAGTCTTCGGCCAGAGGGGTGGGTGGGAAATGACCTCAGAAGATGACCTCACACCCTCGTTTTCCCGGGTCCTCTTACCTCCCAGGTCATTTCAGGTTAAAGCCAACACCACCCTGATCACTACCCCCTCCCCTCCCCTCCCCTCCCCTTTCTTCCATCACGATGATCACCGAGACCTCAAGCCGGGAACATCCCCACCCCCACCCCCACCCCTGTGCCTGCACACATTAGTTGACTTGTTAGGGACGGAGGACGGCGTTGTGCCCCTGCGTCTGTTGTGCCCCTGCGTCTGCGTGTCGTCTGCATCCGCATCGCTGCGTGGGCATGCCGCACCCCCGAGCATGAGTGTGTGTGTGTGTGCGTGTGTGTGTGTGTGATTTTCACTCTCCAGTTGCCGGGGCTTTGCTCAGAGATGTGCAAGGGAAGGTAAGTGGCTTTCTGTGAACGGTAAACCCACCGCTCTTGGTCACTGCCAGGCGCTCGGCTCAAGCATTTGATGGGTGAGTCTGCACAGCACCCCCGTGCCTGTGAGCTCCAGCTTGGGAGGTTTTTGGGGGGATCCTCCTTGCAGGACCTCCCGGGGTGGGTGAAGCGGAGAGACAGCAGCAGGCAGCAACTCACAGTGAGGCCCAGGAACGTTCTTGAAGACAGGACCTTTTTTAGACTCGATGATTAATTTTGTCCAGAGAGAACAACATGCTGGTTGATTTTAAAGATACACAATTCAAATGGCGAGGGTTAGTGTGCACAGAAGCCCAGGGAAGTTTGAGATGCCTGCCCCGGCTCCCACTCCTCTCTCACTGGGATCGGAGTCCCCAACCCCAGCCTCACTTGAGCCTTCCACACGGGCCCCCAGCCTGTTTCTCGGTGAGGTCACAGTGACAGAAGCAGCATCCTGGAGAATTCTATTGGGGTTGGGGGGGGGGGGGGGAGGGGGGCCCCTCTGCTCCTCCCTATTTCGTATCACCAGCAGTGATTAGCATTTTATATTTCTGTAATGCAGCCTAAGGGGAAGGCGGGCGCCCCTGGGGAGGCTAGACCCCAGCCGGCACTGGCTGGCTCCTTGCGGGGAATCCCAAACGGTTCCCCACTTTCTGTGAAATCACCCCCTTTCTGTACCGCGAAGAGCCGAAGCACTGCCTGGGCCGTGCTGGTGGTGGCCGCAGCCTTCCCTCTAGAACCCTCATATAGCAGCAGGGAGGACTGCCGTGGCCTGGAGAAGCAGCTGGGCCTACAGAGTAGCCTCATCTCCGCAGACTCTCACGGAAGGTAGCTGCATGCAGCCGGCGAGGTATGGCACGCACAGGCGGCAGTCTGGGTGAAAGGGCCACAGTGAATTCATTCTCCCCGATGGCCTCTCACCGTCTAGCTTGGCATTGTTCTAAAACTCAGACGCTTGGGGAACCTGGTGCCGCCTCGCCACGTTGGGTCTGCCCGGGCCTGGCAGCCCACAGGGCACATAGGGAGGCCGACACCGACAGCCCCTTTTCCCTCCCCAGGGCTCTCAGCGCTGCCTCCACCTCCACCCCCTCCGGCGCCTCCACCACCAGCAGCTCCCCTGCTGCCCACCAGCCCAGAGGCGCCAGCACAGCTCCCACCCCAGGCAGTGAATGGGGTGGGCCGCGGGGCCCTGCTCAGCTCCATCCAGAATTTCCAAAAAGGAACTCTGAGGAAAGCCGAAACCTGTGATCACAGCGCCCCGAAAGTCGGCTAAAGCATCCTGTTCACATTGGTGCATTGGGGGTGGGGTGGGTGTCTGTTTCTTTGTCTTCCCTCCCTCCCTCCCTCCCTCCCCAACGCCTAACGGACCCTCTTCCTGGATCCCCCATGGCCGAGCCGGTGCAGGGACTCCTGTGAGGAAGACGCGCAAGTCGGAGAAAGACTGGCCTCGCCTACCCCGGGATACATCTCCTGCCCCTCACCACATCTTTTAGAGTCCTGTCTCTCCTCTACGGACTTCCTTTTGGAGCCAGCAGCATATCAAAATCAGTATTTCTATCCGTGGAAGGCAAGGGACAAAAAGCCCATGAGGAGATTCCGCCACAGCAGTGACTGGCGTTGGCGGGGTGTTTGGCGCCGAAACCCCTCACCTCGTCAGACAGCATTCCGCTCCTAGCTCGGGCTAGCTCCACTCGGAAGCACCGGCTGGTTGTTTCGTAGCTAACTCCCCATTTTGCTCCCCCGGGTCCTTCTTAGCCATGAACGCTGTAGCCCGTCAGACAGGTTACTGAGGTCAGAGAAGTCACTAGGTCTCCATTTCCCCCAGAAAGGACGGGGAGCCTTGCACCAGGAATCCCCCGTGGTTCTCGGCTCTCAGGGCTGCTGAAGCAGTGGCCCGAACCCATCATTCTTTCAGCTCAGATGCACGGAGACAGACACGAGAGGGTAATACCACAAAAAGCTCTTGCCAATTAGAGGAATGTCTTAACCCCAGCAATTTGGTTTGGGGGCAGGGTGCGGATTGTGTTGACAGACACATGAATTTTTCATCCATGGAAATCAATCCTCATTTTTTAAAGATTTATCCACCATCCTTTTAATGTTATCCATTTATTGGGAAGATTCTTTATCCTATGATTTGCTTAAACCCTGAAGTAAATTGCACTTTAAAGGATTATAAGTAATCCATTTTAAAATTCTCACACACAGTGTTGGCTACTATGCAGAGAATGTCATTGTGTATAGTGTCATGTAATCTGTGATATGTTTAGCTGTATTTTTATTAAAATAAAACACATCAAGAAAACGTCGTCTGTAGCCTGGCTTGTTTTCTCCCCACAGAGTATTTCACAGCACCATTTAGAAACAAGGAGGTCGGTGGCATAGTGGTCACAGGTTGGATGACCAGCAGTCAGCAGTTCAAACCCACCATAAGCTCAGGAAGAGACAAAGCCTTCTACTCCTGCAGTGAGCCTCGAACCCCCACCTGCACCCTCCACCTGCCATGCTCGGCAGCTCTGCCCTGCCTGACAGGGCTGCCTGTGAGGTGGCACCTGCTCGGCAGCAGGGCTTTGCTTATTGGCTTTTCTTTCTTTCTTTTTTTTTTGCGGGGGGGGGGGGGCATCACTGCTCTCCGGTGGTGGGAGTAGGAGGCCCAGCCCCACTGCTGGAATTGAACCTCCGTCCCAGTGGGCTGCAGTCCCGCGCACACCCACTACGCCACCGGGGCTCAGCCCGCTTATTGGCTTTTACAAAGAAT
This sequence comes from Nesogale talazaci, assembly GCA_004026705.1. NCBI lineage: Eukaryota > Metazoa > Chordata > Mammalia > Afrosoricida > Tenrecidae > Nesogale > Nesogale talazaci. The sequence continues at coordinate 6,978 of PVJH01047465.1, forward strand.
ACATCCACACACCATTTCCCCAAGTTCCTTTCCCACTCCGATTTCTCTTTTGAACCACATTTCCCCTCGAGTCAAGAGCTAAAACCTCCGTTGAGCTGTTTAAATGAGGCTCTGTTCCAGTTGAAACCGTCTTTCCCCTCCCGGTGTATGAAGAGTGGTGTGAGTCTGGTCAGGGGAAGGGACAACGGCAAGTGTGACTCCTGTCGGGGTGACCGGCTCCTGAGGGGACATGACGGCCAGTCCTTCTACAGCGTTTTGCCGTCAGGGGCAAGGCTTGGGCAGTTGAGTAAAAAGAAGCAATCCTTTTACACAGTATCAGCTTGTTTTCCTTTTAGTTCTAATTTCTTAAAACTAATAGTTTTTCTTAAGACATTCACCAGGCATTTATAATTTTAAAAATACAAAGACACTTAAGAGTCAGGAATTCCTTTATTCCATATCAAAACAATTTAACAGTAAATGTATATTATATACTTTAATTTTATACACATGTTATCTTTTTAGGATGTATCTTTTATCAGGCCGTATCAATTCCTTTCATTTCTAGTGTGAAGGAGCACTTACATTGGTCTTCTTCAGAGAACAGGGCAATTGTAACAGACAAAAAGAAGAAAAACAAATGTGGAGAGCAGAGGTTTTCCCATAGACTAGCCCACTGAACCTTCTTCCCACAGACGAAAACATTTGTTGTTGCTTTAGAGATAACTTTATGAATAAGGTCTGACAGTACGCTCCAGGTGATGGATCAGCAAGCATGTTAAAGAAATTCCGATGACTTCTAAAGTGTGCCAAAACTAGACGTTTAATGCCTTCTTTATTGCAAATATGATGTCCTTGACTTGAGGTACAGAGTTGTCTTCTAGAATCTTCGCATAAGGCATGGGGACGTCGGCACCGGTGACCCGGACAGCAGGGGCATCCAGGTAATTGAAGGCAGGACCTGGGAGAGAAAGGCTCATCTGAGGCGGGCAGGGTGGGGAGGGGGCGGGGACAGGAGGTCTCAGCATTTAGCTAAGCGACAAGGGGAGAGTTTAAGTCACTTGGCCACGGCGAGTGCTGGATCTTGTGATTGGGTGTTTGGGGCCACAATGTTGACTACAGCTTGACTGGGGTCTGAGGCCCAGCTGCTTTGACATACCTTCCATGATCCTGGCACTGATTTCAGCTCCTACTCCAAACTGCGGCCAGCCGCCCTCCACGGTCACCAGGTGATTGGTCTTCATGACACTGGCTTCTATGGTCTCAACGTCCATGGGTCTGATGGTGCGCATGTTTATCACCTAGGCAGGTAATGTCACCCAGGTGCTTTATGGCGCCACAGCGTCACAAACACAGCCTTTCCCCACCACACCGTTCCTGTCTTGGTTTTTTTGTCCATCTTGGAGTCTAGGGAAATCCAATTTGTCTACTCGTGTTCAAATGTGGAAGGGGACAGTACTAACACCTGAGTGCAGACCATGTGACAGGCACTAGGCGGAGTCGACGTCTCACCGCTACCCTGTGATGCAACAGTGCTGCTGTGACCTGTATTTCACACCGATGAACCAGAGCCTTCAGCGCCCCTAATTTGCCCAACTGTAACCAGTAAGTCGGAGGTCCCGAGGCATGGGAGGCTCCCTGTCCTCTAAGATTCCCCTCTCTCCTAACATCTAGATCTAAAGGGTGATCCTCATTTGACAAAGTACTTATAATTCTAAACGGTCCAGAACACAGGTGGTTAAAAATCTAGGATTAAGGATTAGAGAAGCAAGCCGACGCTCAGCTTTCAAGCACATGAGACGTAGTGACAGGGCGAGATCAGTTACATCCTGTTAACCTGATAGAGAACAGCCACCAACCTCGCATTCAATGCCCTCTTTGGAGAGCACCGTTGCGGCTTCTAAGCAGTGGCCAACAGGTCTTGAGTGGGAGACCACAGTTATATGCGTGCCTGAAACAAGAGTGGTGACAGAGGTCGGGTTGCAACGAAAGCCCTTATACCACCCGCAGCCCACGGTGGCTCTTGCCCGTTTGGACAATCTGCGGCGCAACCTCACTGGGCGGCAGGAGGAACATGCGGCCTTCAGGGGGCAAAATGCAAGCCCACTGGACTGAGCTGGAGGGAGCAAGAACCATGAAGAACTGGGGCGCCACACCGTCGCGACTGGCGCTGGTCTATAATCGTACTCAAATGAAGAGCAATGACTTGTTCCAGAGAGAGAAGCTGGATGAAAACTGGTGTTTTCCTAGGTGCTACGTTGTCTTTTTTTTTTTTTTTTAGAGTATCACTGCCCTCTGGTGGTGGGAGTAGGAGGCCCATCCTTTGCCCCTGTGGAGCTGGAATTGAACCTCCGTCCCAGTGGGCCGCAGTCCCGCGCACAACCACTACACCACCGGGGCTCAGCCCGCTACGTTGTCTTACCTGGCCTTTCGATTTTGGCTTTCCCAATAGGAATCAGAAAATCTTTTGATTGTGCTGCTTCCGGTAATTCGAAAGGAACTCCATACATCAGTTCATTCTCAAGCATCACCACTGCAAAAATATGTAAGCAAAAGTAACTTCTCAAATCATATCCAGAACACTAAAAATGCATGTACAACAGTACTTTTCATCTTTTGAAGAGTTCCACTGTGGTAATAAAAACCAAAAAGCCCACAAAATCATTGCCATTTGACCCAAGAAAATGAGGGGCTGAACCTACTGGGATGGAGGTTCGATTCCAGCTCCACGGAGCAAAGGCTGGGCCTCCTACTCACACCACCTGAGGGCAGTGATGCCCCCCCCCCCAAAAAAAATGATTCATTAAAAAAGGTGGGGGGGGGAGGAGGGAAAGAGGAGCTTATACCAAGGGCTCAAGTAGAAAATATTTGGGCTGAGCCCCGGTGGCGTAAGTGGTTGAGTGCGGGACTGCGGCCCACGTGTTTGGCAGTTCACATCCAGCGGCGGCTCTCAGGAGCGGCACTGGGTAGCGCCCACAATCACCAGAGGCAGTGATGCCCAAAAAACAAAAACAAAAAGGTGATCAAGTAGAAAATATTTGGTAATGCATACCGCAACTTGTGTACAAATATGCTTGATACAAATGATGTACTGAATGTTATAAGAGCTGTAAGAGCCCCAAGTAAAATTACTTTTTTACAAATCATTGTCATTTGATTAAAATTAGAAAAACTACTCACATGCTTTACCACCTCCATGGACTCTAAATCCCTAACTTTTCTTTTTGTTTTTTTTGGGGGGGGCATCACTGCTCTCCGGTGGTGGGAGTAGGAGGCCCAGCCCCACTGCTGGAATTGAACCTCCGTCCCAGTGGGCCGCAGTCCCGCGCACAACCACTACGCCACCGGGGCTCAGCCCAATCCCTAACATTTTTATAGGCAAAGTCCGAACCCCACTAACCCAAACACAACAAACACCTCCAAGACCCTGCTCTCTCGGCACTTCTGACTCCTGGAAAGCTGTGCGGCCCAGTCGAATTGCTACGGCTGTCAACTTTGTCGAGTAGGCGGCTTCATCTCACGCCTGTAGAGCAGCTGACGAGTTTGAACTGCCAACTGTCCAGTTAGCACCTGAGTGCTTTAATGAGTGTACCACCAGGGCTGTTCATACCCCACTACAAGCCTTGAATGATCCCTGTTATGCCAAGATTTCATTTTCCTTCCTAATGTTCCTAAAAAGAAGCCATGGGTCGCCGCTGACCTGGATTGTTATCACGAATGGCCGACTTAATGAGTCCTTTGGCATCCTCCGAGTTCCAGGGGCTGACCACCTTCAAGCCTGGGCAGTGCCCGTACCAGGCGGCGAAGCACTGTGAGTGCTGGGCGGCCACGCCCGCGGAGGCCCCGTTGGGGCCCCTGAAGACGATGGGCACCGGCTGGAGGCCCGCCGACATGTAGTAGGTCTTGGCAGCCGAGTTGATCACCTGATCGATGGCTTGCATGGAGAAATTGAAGGTCATGAATTCACAAATGGGCCGCAACCCAGCCTGCCGAGGAAGAACAGAAACTCAGGGCACCGGAGAGTGGCCACCACGCCATTCCCCACCATCCAAACAGCACTTTACTCTGGGTGAGCTTCATGGACTGCATGACGACGTACCATCGCGGCGCCTACAGCAATCCCAGCAAAGCCCATCTGTAAAGCAAAGTCTCGCATGAGGGGAAACATACAACTACGAACAGGGCACATTGCAAACAACACGCCGCTAAAACGTAGTTTCGGGCAGACCGCCTACCTCAGATATGGGGGTGTCTATGATCCTCTTGTCTCCGTACTTCTTCCATAGGCCCCGGCTTACCTGTCATGAGCGTGGACCACGTTACTTTTAAGCACACCTGGGGGCACGGAGCCACCTCAGTTTTGCTGAACCTGCACCTACCTTGTAGGCCCCGTCATACTGGGCAACTTCCTCCCCGAGCAGAAAAACCTTCTCGTCTCTCTCCAGCTCCTCATCCATCCCTTGATTTATAGCATCTCGAACCGTCACCTGTCATGGGTATG